>JAWPHD010006635.1:0-141724 GCA_037043455.1 Cyrtodaria siliqua | reverse complement strand
GTTGTAAAATGCCACTCACTCACTCACTCACACTCACTCACCATCTCACTCTCTCACTCCTAAGCTGTTAAAGGGTTGTAAATCGCCACTCACTCACACTCACTCACCATCTCACTCTCTCACTCCTAAGCTGTTAAAGGGTTGTAAAACGCCACTCACTCACTCACTCACACTCACTCACCATCTCACTCACTCCTAAGCTGTTAAAGGGTTGTAAAACGCCACTCACTCACTCACTCACTCACTCACTCCCAAGCCGTTATATTGTTGTAAAACGCCACTCACTTACCATCTCACTCACTCACTCCTAAGCTGTTAAAGGGTTGTAGAATGCCACTCACTCACTCACTCACTCACTCACTCACTCACTCACTCACTCACTCACTCACTCACTCACACTCACTCACCATCTCACTCTCTCACTCCTAAGCTGTTAAAGGGTTTAAAACGCCACTCACTCACTCACACTCACTCACCATCTCACTCTCTCACTCCTAAGCCGTTAAAGGGTTGTAAAACGCCACTCACTCACTCACACTCACTCACCATCTCACTCTCTCACTCCTAAGCTGTTAAAGGGTTGTAAAACGCCACTCACTCACTCACTCACACTCACTCACCATCTCACTCACTCCTAAGCTGTTAAAGGGTTGTAAAACACCACTCGCTCACTCACTCCAAGCTGTTATATTGTTGTAAAATGCCACTCACTCACTCACCATCTCACTCTCTCACTCCTAAGCTGTTAAAGGGTTGTAAAACGCCACTCACTCACTCACACACTCACTCACCATCTCACTCTCTCACTCCTAAGCTGTTAAAGGGTTGTAAAATGCCACTCACTCACTCACTCACACTCACTCACCATCTCACTCACTCCTAAGCTGTTAAAGGGTTGTAAAACGCCACTCACTCACTCACTCACTCACTCACTCACTCACTCACTCACTCACCATCTCACTCACTCCTAAGCTGTTAAAAGGTTGCGTTTTTCTGCATTGCAGTTCAAAATATGTAAACAATTATATAGCAACACATGTTTCACATACTTAAAGACAAATAACTGGTCCATGGACTTGTATTTTAAATAGCTCTGACTTTTGTATAAAAAGTAAATTGCGAGGTATGTTTTGATCAACTTTACCTTATAGCATGTGATAATATATGTAAACCTATTGGCAAATAACAGTTTGTTCAAGGTTGTATTTAAAATGAAAAGATTGAACATATATATTGTCCACATCCTGCTCTTGAAGATACCGGATGTGTACTGAAAACCAGACGGTCTATATTTCAAAGAAAGTAAATAACAGTAGATAAAATTCTAAATTCACTAGAAGGATGTTCCACCAACACTTGTGTTGCCTGCCATGTGCTTATATCAGCAAGGACAATGCAGCTATAATGTGTTAAGACGGAACTCTTTTTGAGTTAGTGCCAGTTATGGGTGTCAGCTGGTTGCAGGTTAAAGTTTTATGAAAAGGGGAATAATACGTAACCATAATAATAACACCTTCTATACATTTGGAGCTAGTATTTTACTTTTAACTATGACTTGTTTTAAAAAAAATGTGATTCATGTACTTCATTAATATAAGTAAATAAATAAATATAATGTCTAAAAATAAAATAAATATATAATAATAAATATTTTAAAATGCTTGATAAATCAGAAAAACAGTAATTGCACATTAAACTACTGGGAGCTTATCCGTTATTGAAAATGTTTTTTTTTTACTAGTTATGGCATCATCCCTTTGTTACAATGTATCCTGCTTTTGAGACAAACCCCAAAGAATAATCATGTTGTCCCCATCCAATGTAAGTTAGTCTTGCCTTATTCTGATTACTGGTATTTGGACACAATACTAATAATACTAACTCTTATCAAAGACAGACACAAAGGATGACCTTGACATGCATATAGCTTCAATCTACCGCCTATGTCTAATGTTCTTTGAGTATGATCATTGGAACTACGCCAGACACATTCCAGTATATTTAATGACACCCTGAGTCTTGACACAACCAGTCCTTGGGTCAAATGAACTTCTCTAAAACAGGAGATACAGTGTCCCTCTTCCACAAGTCGCATAACTATTAATAAACAATCGATCAACATGCAAATTTTCAGGGTAAAATCATTGGATTAAGTAGAAAGTATGCAGCTTACCGGTAATACTACTGTCGCATTACACGTCAATGTAGAGCAAAGCTGCTAGAGGCCCTCTCTCAAGATGACAAATATGGCATCAGAAGTTATATCTTCGCGCAGAGAACTGCATCCATCCCTAACAAAGAACAATGAGAAAGACTAGAAGAGCCACGGAATCTATCACTGGTTTCACAAACCCCATTCCGAGTTGATATCAATGACTATGAGCTATACCTCCTATCGTATGGTATTCCAGCATAGAGAGATGTTGCTGATGATCTATTACAGCATCAGGCTGACCCGATCTATAACGCACTATATTTGGATAATTGGTTCCCTTATTGGTCAGGTATAAGACATATCTTAAGTTGAAGCTATCATATCATCTATGCTCAGTACCATGGTTCCTAGCAACAGCTGATGGCAATTCAGTTAGAACTGACAAAACCAAATTGCTCTACTGCTTAGAAGTGTCAGTTGAGCCATCTACACAGCAACCTACTTAATATACTGTGCATGTGTGCAAAGGTAACGCAACACCTCACAGTCAGCCTTCAGTTCCTGGTACGTTTGACGATTTGGCAGAACTGGTGTTTGACATACTTACCAAAGCACCTTGAGTCGACTTTGTGACAGACACTTGCGTCCCTAGATCTATCGAGTAGTTTGGGTGCAAGAGGCAAGGTGAAACCCCAACTTTCCTGTTGTCAGGGCCGAAAACGAAGGCCTATAGTGATTTGAAGAATTACATGAGTAATCACGACAATATGACACAATTCATTATCTCATTTGCGGCCAGTGGAAAACAGACAGATATGCACCAAACCTCCAAGGCCATGAAACCTTCTTTGTCTGGGAAAAATTGTCCCCGACTTTCCATTGCAGATGACATATCTGCCATTGCTGATGATCAGGAAGATGTGTTTTCATCATAGGAGGAAGCAGACATCAGAATGAACATATCACTATCAATCCTCACCAACACTAGAAACAATCGTGGTGTGTTCTCCTGACACAGACATACTGATCTTGTTTTCAAAATTTGTTTCAGTTATACAACCGTATGTCATGTTTGGCACTGAGATGGTTAAAAAAGGAGATGTTGAATGTGAAACAAATTGTAGAGGTTAAGTGGTCTAATCCTGCTTTCAAAATTTGTTTCAGTTATACAACTGTATGTCGTGTTTGGCACTGGGATGGTTAAAAAAGGAGATGTTGAATGTGAAACAAATTGTAGAGGTTAAGTGGTCTGATATTTGCTCTTTACTACCCACACTACATTGCTTTACAAGCTGTGGTACAACCAGTGGCTTTGTGCGGAGAGGCAAGGCTGTCCCATTGAAGATGATTAAAAAGCACAGAGAGTTTGTGTCAATTTGGGTTGCTCGAACTGCAGCATGAATGTTCGGATGATCTTCAGATAAAAGCACGGAGATCACGGAGAAGTGTGCTGCCTATTTGGCAAACCTCTTTATACGGATGTCAAATACGTTTTCGCGAAAATTCAAAGGACACAACTAGAGCTTTTTGCCGTCGTGTCAACTTTCTGTAATCATGCATTTGAACATGCACTTTCAAGTGTTTTTGTGGCACCATACTGACCAACATTAACCAGACCTACCAGACGCAGAAACAAATGAGAAAAGTTATTGAATTTGACTGGACTATTGGTGATATTGCGTCACACTAGTTGGTCGTCATCATGTTCCGTGTGGTTCTCGGGGGCCCCGTTTGGTCATGGGGCAAAGAATAGGGCCACTGCAGATCCCTTTGGAGGGATAGGCAGAGGGGTAGAATCCCCCAAATTCATGTTCATTTTTTGTTCATGTTCATTAAAGGTCTTCATCATGATCCCTGCATTGTTTCAGGTGCTATCTCGCTCGCATCAAAAGAGCAGTGGCAGAAAAACAATAACGTGGCTCCAGCGTAAATGGAGTTTCTACGATAGAATTTGCAGCAACTCTGCAGTTCAGGGTGAGAAGGTTCTAGGCCCATTTTCCATATTTTATCTCGATGTACATGGAAGATGAGCCTGGCATGTTCATGCCTTTTAGGCACCATATAACCTTTTCATGTGTTGGTGCGCCTTAAAACCCCAATTCAATTCAATTCAAAGAGCCCGACACTGAAGAAGGCAGCAATAATAGGCAGGAAGATATGGAAGCCAACAAACTGATTGATATTGAGTTTGAAGAAAGTGATGACGATGTTTGAAATAAATAATTTCGAATATAAAATATATGTTCTTAATTTTTAAACCAAACACATTCATTCAACAAGGTAACGTAAATTACGGTAACGTAGGCCTAATAATGCAGATATCAAACGCATACACATTAAGTGAAACAAAATTTTGTAAAAAGCATAAATAATGTTCAGAATGAGTTGTTACAATCAATTATGTCTAAATGTTGCAATAAAACTTTTAATAGTTTATTGGATGATTTGTTCTAATTTCCTTTAACATGCGGAAAATAGAAAATGATTTAAAAAACACACAATGTAACGGACATTACAAAACCAAACATTATTAACATCATGGGCACGTATGTCTGTGATATATGTAAGTTTTGGAATCATTTTCGGATGTAACATCATTAATGTTTTTAATGTCTTGCTTTAAAAACGTAATACCACAAGGTAACGTAAATTACGGTAACGTAGGCTTAGTAACGCAGGTATCTAAGGTATAAAAAGTAAGTGAAACGGAAGTTTGTATTTATAAAAGGCATGAATAATGAAGACAATTTAAAATACAAACCCTTTCTTCCATACATTTTTAGTCTTCAAAATGCAGTAAGATTAATTATTATTTCATAAGTAACGTATTCTACACCTCTCAGATGGCAGACAAGTTGCAAAAGACTACAAACATAATGGGCTTTCAGAAAAATAGGGTCTACAAAATTCCCCGTGGGAGGGAGGGTTTACCTTATTAGCTCACTGTCTATAGCAACGGTGTACCGAAAACCAAACCTAACATATATTTTGGAAAAGAAATGGGCATGAAGCCTTAAACTCACCGCAGCTGGTTCGAGTCCCACTGGGAGCTCGACTTGACAAGTGAGAACGTGTGGATTCTTACGGATGGCGGGATGTATATAGTACTGGTTCTGCACAGGAAAAATACCCCCAACCCCCTCCTCCTCACAAACGCATGACGAATAACACCATTCAAATACAACACCATTCAAATAAATAAATGAATTGATACGTATGATACTAGCAGTATGTGCAGGGCTAATATGAGTGCTACATCACATATAAGGTAGAATATAAAAGGAGTAATAACCGTAATGCATTTTTATCTAAGGTACCTTATTTACGTGTCAATAAGATAAGTTAGGCCAAATTACCTGCTGACCCTCTGTTTTTGAAGTGTTACTTTGTTTATTTGTTTCAATGGTGTTTACGTCATTTTTAGCGCACTATAATGTTCATGTTATTGATTTAAAACTTCCTATACATTTGTTTTTGATATGCTATATTTGTCATAGTTTAGACTATATGGCCTTCATTTTTCATATGATCTTTACAAAACTTAGCCAGATTGTTGATGATAGTGAAACCTGCACAAGTTCGAAAACCAACCAGATCAAAATACACTGAACAAAATTTCTAAGTATCAACTTTTGTATCTTAAAGACATCACACCAGAATCAAAAGATCACGGACATTTTACAGCTAGAGACGATCACAAATTTGTTAATCCTCTACTGTGAAAAATATTTATTGAGGCCCTGACATAATTTTATATAAGACTACAATGTGCAATGTTTCTTACAATTGCTAAATGTTCATTTTATTGTTTGGAATAGAAACATTAAAATACTGGCAGATTAAAAAGGTAAAATCTGCAAATTCAGTACTAAAAATAATGAAATTAAATCATATTGGTACTGTTACAAATACAATTTAGAAATAATTAAATCGGATTTAAAATTGTTTGTCGGGGCCTCATAATATAACGGTACATACCAATCTCCAATTTTGCATGAAATTCTCGTACTTTTCACAATGCATGAAAAAAACAATCATAATTATGCCCCCACTATTTCTATAGGATGGAATAGGCTGGTGGGATGTCTTCAACTAATTTTCTTATTTTAAATATATTTTAGACTAGATTTTGTTTTGACCCATAATTTGTAAAAGATTTATTTTTTGTTTAAATTGTTACATCATTTGAGAGTTACCCTCCCTTTATATGAAAACATGAAATGTACTGATAAAACACATGACATGAGTCAAAGATCGCTTAAAGATATAAAAAAATAAAATTGGTATGAAATAATAGAAAAAAACATAAAAATTTGACCCATTTATCGCAGATTTTCCGTCTTTAAAAAAAAAATGAAATATGGATAATCTTAAATTACCTTGAAAAATAAATAATTTTTTGAACCAAAATGCTTTTTTAATGGGGCTTTTTCCATCTACTGAAATTCCTTTTGCTGGGATCCCCGTGTGGTTTCCGGGGAATACAACCACTGCAAATCCCGCTAGAACTCTCCAGGTTAGAAGGTTCTAGGCCCATTCTCCATATTTTTTATCTAGATTCACCATATTATCTTTCTTGTGTTGCTGCACCGTAAAACCCCAATTCAATTCAATTCCTTTTGCTGGGACAGCAGCAAATTAATAAATTTCAAGTAACTTCAGTGAGCCTTAATTTAATAGTTTCATAGGATCTCACTTTACATTTATCAAACTGATTAAAAATCATTTTTATACCCCCGCAAAGTAGTTAGGGTGGGGTGGGGTGGGGGGGGGGGGGTTGTATACTGGAATCACCTTGTCCGTCCGTCTGTCCGTAGACGCAATTCTTGTCTGGGCTATTTTTCAATAACTCCTTCTTAGAATTTCGCGAAACTTGCTAGGAAGTATCAATATCGAGTGGACATGCGCATACTATGATGACATTCCGGTTTGATAATTTTCCACAGAGTTATGGCCCTTTGTAGTTCAAATATCTGTCCGTAGACGCAATTCTTGTCCGGACTATTTCTCAATAACTCCTTAGAGTTCGTGAAACTTGCTAGGAAGTATCAATTACGAGTGGACATGAGCATATTGTCATGACGTTCCGGTTCGATAATTTTCCACTGAGTTATGGCCCTTTGTATTTCTAATATATAAAAGGTCAGACTGCTATTGTTAGAGTTCTCGGAAATAAACGGCTTCTGATTCAATACTTAAGTAAAAGTACACTGACATTTTGAAAACACTGACATTTTTTAAGGGTGTAATATCTAGGAGAAACAGAAATATCTTATAGAAATACTAGTCTTTTTAAACCTATATTGTGTTAAAGAGAATATCTGGTCAAACTAAATACATGCATACACCAATAGCTGTACATCCAACGATGAGTGTATAGTTTCGTATTCGACAGCAGTGTAAAGTTTCTGAAAACCCAACAAATGCACAAAGTCGATCATCTTAATAAAGTAAGTTGTATGTTTTAATTATTAGATAAAAAATAGGAATGAAATAGATAAATGCTGTAAAGTTAATTACTTGAGTGTACGCAATGAGATACAAGTATAAAGTATCGTATTTAACAGGAGTGTATAGTTTCGGGTTGACCGCTATTATTAGAGTTCGTAGAAATAAACGGCTTCTGATTCAATGATTATGTAAACATCCACGTATAATATGTAGGAGAACCAAAAACAGTAAATGGAGAGAAATATGTTATAAAAATACTAGTTCTGATACTCCTTTCCTGTATGCATAATTTGTTATGGTGTGTACACATTATAGCAAAGGTCAAAAAAAACATGCACCCACCGATAAAGGTGTACATTCAACGATGAGTGTATAGTATCGCATTCCACAGGAGTGTATAGTCTCGTAAAAACACGTGAAAAGCTAATCTTCCTGGTAAAGTAAGTTGGTCATGGGGCAAAGAATAGGGCCACTACTGATCCCTTTGAATGGGTAGGCAGTGGGGTAGAATCCCCCAAATTCATGTTCATTTTATCATTTTTTGTTCATGTTCATTAAAGGTCTTCATCATGATCCCTGCATTGTTTCAGGTGCTATCTCGCTCGCATCAAAAGAGCAGTGGCAGAAAAACAATAACGTGGCTCCAGCGTAAATGGAGTTTCTACGATATAATTTGCAGCAACTCTGCAGTTCAGGGTGAGACGGTTCTAGGCCCATTTTCCATATTTTATCTCGATGTACATGGAATATGAGCCTGGCATGTTCATGCCTGTTAGGCGCCATATAACCTTTTCATGTGTTGGTGCGCCTTAAAACCCCAATTCAATTCAATTCAATTCGATTGTTTTTAGAGAAATAAATCAATGCTGCGAAGTTAATTATTGGTACTATATATATATAAAATACGAAATCCTTGTCCGGGCTATTTCTCTAAAACACCTTGTTAGAATTTAGCGTAACTTGCTAGGAAGTATCAGTATCAAGAGGAGATGTGCATACTTTCATGACGTTCTGGTTCAATAATTTTCCACTGAGTTATGGCCCTTTGTATTTTTAATGCATTTCATTCTTAAAGTGTTAGTCAAATAGAAAATCTGGGCTATTGCTCTAAAACCCCATGTTATAATTTCGTGAAACTTGCTACAAAGAATCAATATCAAGTGGAGATGCGCATATTGTCGTGACGTTCCGGTTCGATAATTTTCCACTGAGTTATGGCCCTTTTTATTTCTGATATAATTATCACATGGAACTGCTTGTATTCCGTATAATATACCCTTTACGTATTTCCTTATATTAACCATGTGTAATACAAGGCGACCGAATCAAGTCAATGTCCCGGAACCCCCTTGGAGTCCGTGGATATAACACATTCCTGAACTCGTTTAATAAAATTTTGTATGCAAATTCTATAGATAAGGAATGAAGTTTAAAACAAAGGTTATGTTTCATTTGTTTTTGTTTGTTTTTTAAATGAAAGTTTGAAATTTAATTGTAGTCTTCATTTTAATTATATGTCAACGAATACTAAAGAATAAGCCTGTGATGGCAGGATATCAAATAACAATGTTGTATAATATTTGTAAATGTAAATTTGATATGTGACACTTTAATAAAATATTACTTACTTACTTACTATAATACAAAATACTTGTCCGGACTATTTCTCTAAAACTCCTTGTTAGAATTTATTAAAACTTGCTATCAATATCAAGTGGAGATGTGCATACTATCATGACGTTCCGGTTCAATAATTTTCCACTTAGTTAAAACCCTTTGTATTTTTAATGCATTACATACTTGGTAGTCAAATAGAAAATTCTTGTTCGGGCTATTTCTCTAAAAGCCCATGTTATAATTGTGCATCAATATCAAGTGGAGATGCGCATATTGTCGTGACATTCCGGTTTCGATAATTTTCCACTCAGTTATGGCCCTTTGTATTTTTAATGCATTTCATACTTGGTAGTCAAATAGAAAATTCTTGTCCCGGCTTTTCCCCTATAATATACGTCTATGTATCTTATAGGAACAAAGTGTTGTATGTTTAATGTTTACCCACCCCACAACAAGTTGGAGGGCGGGGGGAGGGGGCGGGGGCGAGAGGAGGTATTTGTCCGCCTCGGCGACAGTTCTAGTTTTATAAACATTCAACAAGAACAAAAATAAAGTCTTAAAATGACCCGTAAAACACATTTTACTACTTCTCAATCGGATTTTGGATAGTAAGGTATTTTTATTTATGCCTAAACTGTCTGTTTCAATAACACAACTTATTTAGGTACTAGTTAAATTGTATATGAAAAGTCCAAAAACGCCTTTGGCCGAACAATCGTCCCGAACAATAGGTGTGAGATCTTGCATAGCAGTACGTGAGTACGTCCCCCAATCCCACATAGTCTTAGTAAATTGAGGTTAACAGTACAGTATGTCTGTATGTAATGGCTGACACGTCATTTTAACAGTTTTTCAGTCATATCATGACGGTGTCTACTTGTAGCAGTAAGCTCAATGCCCAACTTTAACGTGCTGCCACTGTGGAATACCACGTGTCGTCGCAGACACAGGACATGATACTCCAAGCAGTCACATTATACTGACCACAGAACATTGCATCTTCTGAGTATTACCTATCATGCAGTTTCCCGTGCCTTTATGTGCCTGAGCATCAAGCAAAGGTGCTGTACTTCGTAACAACATTATTCGGTTACGGGGCAAAGAATAGGGTCACTGCAGACCCCGTTGGAGGGGAAGACAGAGGGGTACCCCCACCCCGAATTCATGTTCATTTTATCATGTTTTGTTCATGCTCATTAAAGGTCTTCATCATGACCCCTGCATTTCTCGCTCATATCACTAGAGCAGTGGCAGAAAAACAATAACGTGGCTCTAGTGTAAATGGAGTGTCTACAATATAACTTGCAGCAACTCTGCAGTTCAGGGTGAGAAGGTTCTAGGCCCGTTCTCCATATTTTATCTCGATGTACATGGAGAATGAGTCTGGCATGTTCATTCCTGTTAGGCGCCATATAACCTTTCATGTGTTGGTGCGCCTTAAAACCCGAATTCAATTCAGTTAATACTGATATGACAGTACAAGAACATACACACGTGCACTCAGAGATAAGTCGGATATTCATTGTCGTGTGAGCGCTTTTGTGTTTTTAGATATTTATTTTATGCTAAATGATGAACATTACGTTTTCCCGCCTTAATTCCATTAAGCCGTTGGAACGCTTATATATAGGATTTTATAACGGATATTTCGACGATAAAACACGTTTAAAAAACCAATGTTTTACTGGAAAATTGCGATAACTTGTTTAATATTACCTATTAAATGGTTTAATTTTACAATATGCAAACTTTTTAAGCTGAAATTAAGGTTTTATTTCATACCCCAACCAACCCCGTTTTCGTTTCTTGGAGAAGGGGTTGGATGGGGTATGAAAGTTAATACTCGAACAATTTAATGCAAACTATAGAACGCCACAGTAACATTGAATGATAATATTGTTATTTCTTTGTTTTGATATTTTTTGGAATGTCCATGTTCATTCCAATCAAGTCATCTTGATCAATTAAGACCTCCCCCACCCCCCACCCACCCACCCTCCACACACACACACACACACACACACACACACACACACACTTCAACTCCCCGATCACTATGTATGTATGCGAAGCCTTATGTCTAACCGCATTAGCCTTCAGACTACTGAAAAGACAGGATGTGTTTCATTGTCTAGTGATCCCGTTAGGCATACCGCATTTAGGAATCGCGCAACCACGTGGAAGTCAGCACCGAACTTTGAAACATGTATGCAGTTGAAAGAGCCGTTTGTGACATGTTAAACGTTAGACCTGGCGGGATCAAACGAATCAGTAGTGTTATTTTTACTGGTCCTTTGGGACCAACGAGCCCAATATAGGTGGCTTTGAAGTAGAATACCGCTTAAGCCGGTGCTAGGGGGCGTGCGAGATGTTGCTTCTTTCATTTCATAACCGTAGCGGAAGAAACTCCATATCCCCTCAGGAACGCAGAAAATTTCTCGCAGACTTCAGTTAGAACCTCTATTTTTATGAATTCATTTATTCCATCAGCTATGAAACTCTGGAATGATTTACCTTTAGATATTAGAAATTCAGGCTCATTAAACACATTCAAAGGTCAGCTTATGCGAATAATGTTTACTAATTCAAATGTTCCTAGTTTTTGCTTTTCTGGTGTACGTTTTTTTTCTGTTATGCATGCTAGGATAAGAAATTCATGTAGTAATCTCAATAATGACCTTTTTCAAAATCATTTACGCGAATCGCCTCAATGCATTTGCGGTCAGGGTAATGAAGATGCAAATCATTTTTTCTTTGAATGTATGCAATTCAATGTTAAAAGGCTCGAACTTTTCCAGTCAACACGTTCGTTCCATCCTTTAAGCTCAAATACATTATTGTTTGGAAGATTAGATCTTACAACACAAGAAAATGGTTTGATTTTTAATTCTGTTCAAAACTTTATTAGAGATAGTCATCGATTTACTTAAGTTTGCCATTGCATTTTATCTGTCTAATCAACCCGAGCAATGTTACATGTGTTGCATTATTCTTTCTTCCACTTCTACTTTTTCTTTAATTCTTTTTTTCTATTTTCTTATTATCTTAACATCTTCTACTACATATCATGTTGTAGTTAATCCAGTTTATTGATACGTGTTAATAGCAATTGTCATTCATTATATTTGTTAAAACTACATTGTAGGGAAGGGCCGTAACTAATGTGGGTAGCACTTGTGGCCCGACCCGATTGCATTGTACTTGTACATATATGGCAATAAAATATGTTTAAATCAAATCATTACTTCTCATGAACATACTCAATAAAGCCGAGTCTGCTGCTTTATTATCTTAATTGTGTTTTTTGCTCTCAAAGGATCACCTTTATCAGTATTTATTGTCACGACAGACTGTTGCATGCTTCGTCATATTCAGATATTCAGCAGAAACTCCTGACCTGGAAAAAAATTATGAATATCAACGTTGGACCATCGATATCGATAACGAAAGAACCACAACGAACCGAACAACACCGGGTACAACATTGACTGGATTGACCTACTTGGGGATGGCGGACGACCCACTTCGTGAATCTACAAGAGTCGTCTGATTGACCGCAACAGTTTCAAGACAGAAATCGGGTTGACCTACTTCCGTCAAGAATTATCTGATTGATATGAAACTTATCTACTTTTGGAACACTTAATACAACTTAACGACGCTGGGAATTTTTTGAATAAACCACGTTTGGTTAGAATGTACGAGGGTGCTTCAAAAAGTTCTGTCACTAGGCATATATCCTTTGAACTGGATACTACACTGAGATAAAGTAGTGTATTTATAGTACTACTGGGTTCGCTGTCTTAAATTTCACAACAAAAATGAAAAAAATCCGGTTATTTATACCCCTGAATTACCTCCCACCTTTTGGATACTGGCATCTCTGAAAATGTCCTTGTTACAAAACGCTGTAAAAATTATTTGAATAACTCTATGCTTTTAAATTTTCTTGTACCCCATCTGTTGTTATTCGCCCATAATCCTTAAAAATGATTGTCGAGAATTCGGAAAGGTCTTGCTGCAAACTAGATATGAGTGAATGCATATCCCTTAATTTTAGCAGAAATAACACTGATATTTTTCATTTTGTTTACGGAAATGTTATAATATCTTTTAAATGTCGTAATTATTCTCATAGTATTAATATGTTTTCATATTTTTTTACAAATCCTAGTCATTCAGTGTTTAAATTTCATATTCAACACATTATTGTAGAATTGTGTACAATGTTTAGTGAAAATATTGATCATCCAAAAACGCTATTTCAGAAGACTGCCCTTCCATTTAATGTCCATTTATCATTAAATTAATTTTACACGTTAGCTTAAAATGTTAATTTCTAAGACAATGCCTTTTCATCTACCATGCTTAAATTCTAAATCTTGTAATGCACAGATATAACTGGTAATGTATGAGAAATTTCAAAGGTCTTCGACAAGTACTTAAAGAGAAACAGGCATTTAAAAAAAGTAACAATTAACATACCTGAAAAAACACAGGACGAAAATGCCTCAGTATGTATAAGTGATGTGTATTAAATGTTCCATAACTTTCGTCACACAAAAGATACAACATTTATTTTACCATCAGTGGAATGGTATTGAAACCCTCTTTCAGTTGGTACCAAACATCAACACTCACAACGAGTACATAATTGTTAAAACGTGTTAGTGACAGAACTTATTGAATGACCCTCGTACACTGAACCATTACTTAGTACCGATGCGCCCACAAACAGAAATGCTCGCCAAACGTCGCTGAGCGAAATAACTGACACGTCAAAACCATTCAAGATAATTAAGGAACGTGCAATCTACCAGCCACGAGTTTGGTAGATCGTTGCTGAATTTGTTTGATCCCTAACACCGATATTTCTTCTAATCATACCCAACATCATATTGGCTTTCTTAACAGTAGCAAAACGTTCTTTTGAATTTGCGTTAATTACTTCCAACCCTTTAACTTCAGATACACTCTTCAGCAGTTCATCATCCATTTTATAAAACGTATTAGGATTGTTAAAGGCAAAAATGAACCACTTGCTACATTTATACCTTTTGCCAGATCTAAGACCAATAACGGATGGGGTTGTTGTTAATATAGATGAATGCAAGGGGTGATTGTTGTGTTAAACAAAGGGTGATTGTTGTGTTAAATAGTTCGCATAAACAATACTGAGAAACATTTATAGTTTGGGCATTGTCCAATCCTTACGAAGTCCTTTTCATGATATGTCATTTCGTGAGTTACGTATTATTTTCTAAAAGTGATAAATGATTTCTCCGAATTAGTGATGACTCAGAAAAGGTAGTAAAGCGCTAGACAAAGTTAATAAGTTTTCTAATCATCAAGAGAATAATATAAATATGAAGCCTTTTATAGACACGTATTTACAATATGTTTCCAATGCCAATGGGAAGCATTCCATATTGGAATTTTGATTACATATCCGTTCTGAGTCTGGTTTTAAAATCACAATTTAAAAACACCAAGTGATTCTGTTTTGTTTCTCCTCTTGGACATTCCATTTGCGCAATGTTGAAAAGAGATATAAAAAGAAAAAAACAATGCATTAGGTACACCGAATGGTGGCGCGGTTGCGTCGATTGTAATTAATTAAATCACGTAGAGGATACACACAAAAGAAGTTCATTTTATGCTTTCTTTTTTCTTAGATGAGACTTTCCCGCCAAGTTTCTTGACACAATTTAGCTAAAGGTACAAGTCGTATATAAACGATCGGATAAGCGTAGATCGGACAAACTGAAGATAACTCGTTTCGAGTGGTTTCATGTCAAAATAGATACATTTCCATAACATTTTCCATATCATTATGGGTCACTGGTTATGAGATCCGTTATTTGAGAATGTTCAACCTTAATCTCCTTTGCATCGGTCATAGATTACTATGTAACATTCATATAATATTCGGTTTGAAACGAAGGGGTAAATATGTCCGCTGACTAAGGAGCGTAGTTGACGTGACGCACGATGTTGGTGCCATTGGTTAAAATACCTCTATCCGTAAATGATCGGATGATTTTACAAGTTATACCATCATCATAAGTGCAGTAAACTATACATTGTTATACAGCTCTTGAAATACCTAATGTACAGATGCCATTTCCCAAAATATCAAATAATAATATAATTACATTTTGAGAAAAGCGTCTTAAATGCAGATGTAACAAATGTTCATTTTCTTTAAAGAATATTAGCGAAACAGAAGTGTTACCGTGGTCGGATTTAAATGCAATTTTCGTGGCGGCAAACTGCGTTATTACGTTAAATGACGGAACTTTTAAGGCAGCAAAAAAAATCTAGCGAAAGGTAAGCGCAAAGATATTGGGCAGATTTGAATTTTAAGAGAGTATGCCTAATTAGAATATTAATTTAAACGTTGAAGATTCATTTAATACGTATTATTTCATATATATCACTAAAATGCACGAAAACACTGCTATCACATACAGAATTATTATCAATTTCATTGTCAAACTCACGTAATGCCATTCAAGTTCCGAAGTTTTAATGCAATGTCACACTTCAGAAAATATAGTATTTCAGCGACCACGCGTTTAACGCACGAGGTAGTAATTAGCAAACGAAATGGCTGACACAAGTGTTGATTCTACCCAAAAAATGCACATAAAGTATCTTTTCACTGATGCGATGATATTGTATCTTGACTCTAATATATGATATTTTTTCAGTAAAAGAAAAAATCTTAATGAAATGTCACGTGGTTGTTTTTTTAGACATCAAACCTTAAA
This sequence comes from Cyrtodaria siliqua, assembly GCA_037043455.1. Taxonomy (NCBI): domain Eukaryota; kingdom Metazoa; phylum Mollusca; class Bivalvia; order Adapedonta; family Hiatellidae; genus Cyrtodaria; species Cyrtodaria siliqua. The sequence goes on along the minus strand of JAWPHD010006635.1, from coordinate 125,728 downwards.
AGACGTAAAATGCAAAAATAAACGCGCATTGTAAAACACGTTTATTAAGAAAATATATATAGACTGAAACTAATGAGAGATTAATTATTCTAATACACCCGCACTATGCAGCCTAGATGATAACTCGTTATATCCAACGATATCGTATTCGGAGATTTTCTCTCTGTAATGCTCACAACTGAAATATTTCGCATTGCTTTGCTTATTCACTGTAATTTTTGCAACGTTAGGAGAGTAAGCAAAGCAATGCGAAATATTTCAGTTGTGTGCAATACAGAGAGAAAATGTCCGATTTCTCTCTGTATTGCACACAACTGAAATATTTCGCATTGCTTTGCTTATTCACTGTTAATTTTGCAACGTTATGAGAGTAATCAAAGCAATGCGAAATATTTCAGTTGTGTGCAATACAGAGAGAAAATGTCCGAATACGATCTCTTTGTATATTCATTATTCTATATTTATCACTTTATCATTTTTTAACGTAATGGGCGCCTGCGGTTTGAAAAGAACAATAAGTATTTAACATTAAGTATTTACCCATGCATGGAAATAATTCTACTACAGCCTTAAATATTATAAACGTGATACTTGCAACACATTAACTTTTATTTTTTAATAGCTTATTTGCTTTAAAAATGAAATCGCCACGCTGCGAAATTGTGAATATTGGGACTCAGGTGGTAAAAATCCTCTGAATGAACCGTTAACCTGCCGAGGGTGTCGTATCTTTATGAAGTAGAAGAAGAAGACATTTTATTGACTTAAACTATTACATAGTTTTTCATCATATAAACATACATTTTACAAATATAATTTAAACACACTAACAAGATTAGTACAGGTGCATTAATTTATGAATTAATATGAAAAAAAGAAGAAAAAAAGAAGATATAACATGAATTGTTTTTTAAAAATATATAGGAATCCAAATCTAATAACTAATACGGTACAATAGAACACTTGTATTATAGTGAGGATAAACGAGATTATAAGTTATTTATCATTGTACGTCTTAAAGAGAATGCTTCTGAGATGTATTTGCTAAAATTGATAACATCTTCTTTGTTTGTTGACTGAAGAAGAGCAATGAATTTAAAGAAGCACTTTATTTCAAAATCAGTAAGTCATAGGCCCATGTGATCATACAATATATTATACATATACATTTTAACAGACGTAGCAAGATCCATACATATATGTATTAACAAATATCAGATGCAAAAATAAACACAGTTATACTGTTTACTTCTTTTTAGAGAACAGAAAACAAAAATAGAAACAAACGCATCAGTCTTTCCATTTAAAATTTCACGGAGTAGGTGACAAAATATATATAAATATATCAATGTAATGGTTGATGTATTATACTTAATCGTATCCATGTCATGAACATATAAGCACATGCACATACGTTTCAAACACAATAAAAAAAAAAGAAGCTCTATTTGCATTTTCAAGCGTGACAAAACAACCACACACAAATATACATGACTGTGTGAAAATAAAATATTACAATATTAAAATAACACAAAACATTACAGTTGAGAAGGAGAAAATGAGACATGGAATTACAATTACATCAAATCAATTCATTAGCGTTTTCCTGATTTCAAATGCTTTAAAAATATACACACTTAAATTTTTTAATTTCTTTTTCATTTTTGCTGTAAAAAAGTTCTTTTAATTTTAACATGCTCGGTCGATTCCAAAAATATTTTTTAATATATATTTTTCGGATGTCTTTAAACAGATCGCAATCTAAAATTAAATGAAACTCGTCTTCAAGTTTGTGTGCAAATTAAACATATTCTATCTGCTAATGGTATACTTCTAGGTCTATGCCACCTACCAGTCTCTATAGCAAGGCTATGGGACGAGACAATTAACCTGGTAATCGATATTCAAATATTTGGTATGTTTATGCACTTAAGAAAGAATTGAAAATCAAAACTAACAATTTCTTTAAAAATTATTGCTCTCGATTGACTTTCTAAACGTTCATGCCAAGACTGTATTTTATTATCAATGAATTTAAACATACTAGGCCTATGGCTATAATATCGTTTTATATATTTACTTCTGACTGAATTATAAACAGGACATATTAACGCAAAATAGAACTCGTCCTCTATATCATTAGTGTTACATATTTTACATATCCGTTTATGTCTTTCTATTTTAATTATTTATCATGGTACGTTTTAAAGAGAATGCTTCTGAGATGTATTTGCTAAAATGATAATTATCTAGAAGTATTGCATACCCTCTGCGATCGCGACTGGTATGCAATACTTCTAGATAATTATCATATTCAAAATGGTGTTTAACAGATTTGTACAGAGTTAACACTCTATTCGTTTCAAGGTCGGTTGACCACTTTTGGATATAATTATCTATTAGTCGTTGTTTGATATCGGTACAAAATGTATTGCATTTATTGAGTTTGTGTCAAAAAAGAGTATGATAATCAAGCCATGCATACATGAAACCACTAATATTTAGTAATGACTTGACTTTTGACACCCACTTTTTTTTTTTTTTTTTTGAGTTTCTGTCAGGAAACCCGTTTAATTCCCCGTCATAGGTGTGTGGGGGTCGGGGAGCCATCCCCCAGTCACACCGTACAATAAACATATATTCAATATATACATACACAATTCAGGATATTAACATGTAGAACTATTTGATGTTTAACTTGATTAAATCATAATGCAAGTGGTAAGTTAACAACTCAGATTTATTTTCCAAATTCTATGTATCATGCTTATGCCAGTACCATCCTCTTGAGGAAACGAAATTCAAGAAGAAAAAATAGCATGTCAGTCATTGAATATTATATATCATCCTTATGCCAGTACCATCCTCTTGACGAAACGAAATTCAAGAAGAAAAAATAGCATGCCAATCATTTATCATTTTCAATCATCAAATGTACATATTTTTGACAATCTTTAGTCATTAAAAAACAAACAATTATTTAGAATCTATTTTTTATTTACCCGAATATGTCTGCTACGAAGCCTGACAGTGCTATAACTTTTTTTATATAATCAATTGCTGTTGTGTTTTCACGCTTCGTGTTTTGCCATATAAAAAGGTCTTTTATTGACTGCTTTATGTGTAGCAGTAGGAAGTCAGAGCTAGGAATTTATTCTCGAACTTGTGAATGTTCCTAAATTTCCATATTTGCCATTTGGCTTCATAAATTATGGTATTGACAATATTATATTTGAATGGAATTTGATAAAAACCAAGAACCATGTTTTTGAAGTTTATGATTTTTAAATCAAGATCCAGTAATTCAAATATATCTTGGAAAATAGATTCTATATAATTCCATACTTGTTTTATTATGTCACAGTTAAAAAAGAAGTGGAAGAGCGTTTATGCTCTGTAAATATTGTGTTGTGTAAAAATGTCCATTGAAATTGTTTAGCTTTCCTCGATGCAAAAGAATAGTGGATATTCATCCAGACAATTCCCCATTGTGTTTGATTTAGTGCTAATTTTTGCTCCCAGTTGATTTCCGTTTTTAGTTTTGAATCTGTTTTTGAATTTAAAACCTTTTTTATCTGTTTATTTTTCAGTTGGCCTGGTAATAGTATTTTATTTTTTATAATTTAAGACATGTATCTTTTCCATATTCAATGGTGACCGCTTTCCTGGAGAGAATTCTCCTGATATCATAGCGTTTAGGTATTTACTTGGTATTGCTTTCCTAATTTGAGCCCATTCCGATATCCAGTTATGCCGGAATTTGAGTTTAAGGAAAAGATCTTGTTCTTGAATAAAATAGTTCCTTTGTTCATCCCAAATATCTTTAAGATAGTGTATATCACTCTTTAAAAAGGATTTAAAGAATAGTGGTTTGTTATTAAATGTGACTTCATGATTCCCAAACAGTCGAAGACTGCGAACTTGATCTAATGTATTTGGTGTTTCGAATTTCCTAAATGATATCCACGCCGAAATTGCATTCCGATAAAACTCTGTTAATTGTTATTGATTTGTTAATCCTTCGATAGAAGAGCAGTTGCACAGGAAATTATTTTGCGAGTATTCGCAATCTAATTGTAGGAGATAATGTTTCCCTATTGCATTCCAGTTATCTAAGTCAGAATTTATAATGCTATATATAGTTTTGATTTGCATGCTTAATATAACATTTTCGATGTCTATCATGTCGAGCCCTCCTTGGCTTTTATTTTTGTATATTGTAGTTTTAGCGACAAGTGTTTATTTCCCATTCCAAACAAAATCCAAAAACGTTTTTTGTAAAATATTTGCAATTTTTTTTGGGATTCCCCTCGTTTCTATCTCGAAATTTATCGTTGACAGAGCAAATGTTTTAAGGATGAGTATTTTCCCTTGAATAGTTAGATCTCTGGATTTCCAAACCTGTATACAGTTTTTTATTTTGTTAATTTTATCTAGCCAGATCGCATCGTTATCAATATTATAACCATGGCAGACTCCTAGTGTTTTAACATATGTTTTTGTCCAACTTATCTCGTGGAATGTTGGATTTTTGTTTTTATTCCTTCCAATAAAAAGACCCGTTGTTTTTTGTTTATTTATTTTTGCGCCGGAAGCCTTTCCATAGGTATTTAAGTGTTGAAATAATTTAGGCAACGAGCTTTCATTGTTAATGAACAATTGCGTGTCATCTACATATTGATTTAATTTTGCTTCCATATGGACCCCATCATGTGGCGGTAAAGTAATCCCTTTAATAGTTCGGTCATTTCGAATTGCGCATGCCACTGCTTCGGCCTGGAGAATGTACAGTATCGGGGCGACCGGACACCCTTGTTTTATCGATCTTGTAATATTAAAATACTCAGTAACGAAGCCGTTTGTTTGTATGGCGGTTTTTGAGAATTTCAGCAACATGTAGGTCCAGTTAATACATTTGTTACCAAATCCAAACTTTTCCAAACATATCTGTATCCATTGCCATTCGACTCTGTCGATTGCTTTAATTTGGTCAAGAAAAATGATTAGTCCTTCAATATCCTCAGAGTCCGTGTATTCTATCAAATCTTGAATAAAACGGTTCGCTTGACTTAAATATCGTCCCTTTACATAGCCCTTTTGATCGAGATGGATTAAGTAAGGCAGAATTGGTTTAAGACGAATGGAAAAGCATTTGGCAATTATTTTGTAGTCGACATTGAGAAGTGTTAGAGGTCGCCAGACACCCACTTTCTTAATCCATTTTCACAGACAGATTTTGCCCTTTCATACAAGTGTTTTATAATAACGTTATCAGTACTGACCGCTCTTAGTCAGTATTTAATAATACTAACATGTATATTTATATATAACGGATAACAGCCCAATTCCCCTTATACCATTGCATTACTTGTCGATAATTTTACAGCAAGAACTTGTTTACAATATTTTAAGTGAATTCTTTCAATTTCCTTGAAATTAGTTAAACCCCACACTTGACTGCCTTAATTAAGAATAGAACCTACAAAAGCATCAAACAATTGTAAAGCTGTTTTCGGTTTTAACTCGTATTTTTTTTATATTTATTGACAGAAGGTTTCTAGCTTTAAGCGCTTCACGACATAATGTGTGTTGGTTTAGCGTAAACGACCCTGGATAGTTGAACACAACTCCTAAATAGTCAAAGTCATCGACAACTTCGAGAATGGTACCGTTATAAGACTAATTTTCAGTAACTTTGGTTGTTATCTGTTACTTTATGCGAACTAATGGTTTTGTTGTATGATTGTAATCACTTCTATATATAATGCAAAATAATATTTAGAAAGAATATTAATTGACAGCATTTTAGGAAAGTTAATCAGGAACCAATGTTGAATTATACGAATGATTAGGTTTTTAACCTAATAATAGTAATAATTAAATTGTTCCTGACATGAAGAAAAAAATCTTTCAGGTATATTGTAACGGAATCAGTCTTTTAAACCATTAATATGTTATACTATTAGACTTTTAAACAACATCGTCCTATTTAACAAAAACACAAAAACAACAACGTTTTGACGTTGTTACGCTATATGGTGCACCAACATCGCGCGTCATGTCAGTTGGAGCTACGTGCGTATGCAATTCATTAATAATAAATATTTTAGCGTAGAAATTAAAGGGCACCATATTGTCCAGTATGTTTAAGGTCTTTATTAAGCATGTTTGATTATTAACAGGAGTTGCAACAGTAACATAGAAACTAGTGTCGTCAAAGTTGTCAATGGTACAGTATTTCACTACTATATAATTATCAGATATAAAAAAGAAATAGTTGTGACCCTAACATGAGAGCCCTAATGTATGGCAGCAGCTCAATGTACACACCAGATGTTACAAGTTGTTGGTGATCACAGACATAATATGTCAATCATGCGAGATGGGGATCGGCAATTCCAATAACCTGAATAAATATAAAAATATAGGACAGGGAAAGCAGCATTCAAGGACGACAGTCAACACGCAAACAGACAAACGAGAAGGCAAAAGTTATAAAAAGTACAAACGACATCACAAACACAAAAGGGTTGACAATAGGGCTACCGCCTTGGAACGGCCAGTGGCAACAAAGGCCACTGGGGGTTTAAACCGGTTCTAGGGTGCACCAAACCTCACACTTACCCTACTGTCATCCCATTAAAACAGGACAGTGTTGTTCCAAGCTTAGCATTTTAGGGGATATTTTAACTGGCGAGGATTTCTTTATTAACCCTTTCCCGTTTTATTGGCATAATAATAGAGTAAGAGTGGGATTTAATGCACCTTCAAGCCTGGTTTAAAACCCCATCGGCATTTTTGCCACTAAGCACACCAAGACGGTTCCTCCAAGAGTGAACACCGTTATGTTTGTAGTGACGCGCAGTACTTTTATTTTTCCCTGTAATTTTGTTTGTTTTGAATGCGTGTTTATTGTTGACTGTGTTCTGTGAATGCTACATTTCCTGTTCCCACTTTTATACAATGTTTTTCTAATACATCATAGCTTCTCCCTCGTCAATGTATAACGTATAAAGAAAGTGTAACTGGTTTTCCGTTCAGTCTTTTGGAACAAATCCAGATTCAAGAAAGGGAGCATTATATACTGTTACAATCGTCAAAAAGCAGTGATTAAACATATTCTTTTAATTATCGTCAACAACATTGAATAAACATAGGCGTTTAATATGTTTTACACTTTCACTGTCGTGGTCGTGCACCGGCTTGTCCATTTTAGGAATTGGCATGGACACACAAAGATGGTGAATGAGCTAAACGTTCAAAGGTAGGTGTTGACTTATCATAGTGATTATGGGACAAATGGGACAAATACTGTTTTAATTCAAAGATGCTTTGTATGTGTGTAATCGGCATTGTTCAACGTTTTACCTGGTCATAATTCTCTCCACAACATTTTTATTAATTCATTTTTAATAAGTACAAAAGGCGAACAGGAATTGCAGCTTTCACAGGACACAGTAAACCCCAAAACACGCAAAAGGACAAACACGAATGGCAATGTTAACACAGAATAAAGGCATATGACGTCACAAACACAAAACGTTTTGACAATACGCCTTGGAACGGTCAGTGGCAGAAAAGGCCGCTGGGATGTTTAAACCAGGTTCTCGGATGCACCAAACCTCACACTTCTGTCATCCCAATAAAACGGGTCAGTGTAAATGAGAAAATCCCCGCCAGGAACTATTCTCTAACCAACAAGGCAGAATTAATAGGCAATATAAGTGAAACACAAATATACTCGTGTATATATAAACACAAAAAAATACAATAGCCTAGATAGCCACAAAGAAGGCACCCAGTGACTTGGCAGAAGCCAAAGCAACAAGAGAATAAACCACTGAGGGCACGACAAGACAAGATTGCAGACAAACATCAAACGTCACTGTCCTTTTGGGCTTTAGGTAGACGTCATCATAGGGTCCACAGCCTATCCAGTCATCGCACAATTAAAGAGGAAAGCATAGTAGCGAACTGTAAATGGGTCCGCCACCAAGCATGCAGTGCGTTGCAAAATGATAGGGTCATAACCTCTTTTGATAAACCTTTTAACAAGTTTAACAAGGATAGTATGAGTGATCATGACAAAGATCTCACGAAGTTTGTAAATCAAGACACCATAGAAGTCAGGTTGTGATAGTCCTTGTCGCGGAAGAGTTCTAAAATTACTTTTATATTTGGAAAGAAGATCAGGGTGACGATAATAAAATTGGGCAAAGGTTTTACGAAGTTTATGGTAACGGTAACCCTGATGGAGTAGCGTTTCAGTGATTATAAAGATTACGAATATTAAGGTCCCCAACTCGAGTACAAACTCTAGAAAAACGAATAAGTTGAGACACATAGACCCCATAAGAAATTGCTCGGGCAACATCCCCATCTAAATGTGGATAATTAACAATATCAAAATTAAAATCTCTCGTCATCAATTTTGCTAATTATTTCACCATTTTTAATAGAGAGATATAAAGAAATATAAAAAGATCGGACAGGGAAAGTAGCATTCAAGGAGGACAGTCAACCACAAAACACAGAAACAAACACGCAAACAGACAAACAGGAAGGCAAAAGCAATAATAAATGCAACGGTCAGTGGCAAAGTAGGCCACTGGGGGTTTAAACCGGTTCTAGGGTGCACCAAACCTCACACTTACCACATCCCATTAAAACAGCACAGTGTAAATCGAGAAAAGAAGCGTTAATATCAGAAATGTTAGCTTTGTCAACTTGAAGTTCTTTAGGATATATATCATTAACCATAGTAGAAAAGACAGGTTTGTCAATGTTCAATATGTCATCCAGATATAGGTTCATTAAAGGCTTCAAATACATATGCCTGTGTATCTGGTGAAAGACTCAACATGAAATCTCTTTTATAGCAATATAAAAACAAATCTGCGACAAGGGGTAAAACGGTATTTAATAATCTGTTGGTACGCGTCAACGCATGGGTGTGACTATACATTGCTTAACAATTGTAACGTTTGGTCACATTGTCAAGTCAACACTCCATTATAGAAATGTTAGATCTATGTAGTCACAAGCTCATTTTTAATCACGAAAACGTTGGTTATATTATAAATTATATAGTATACTGTATATACATTAAAAATATTCCATTAAGATCTCGTTATATGTAAACATCGCCAAGTTATATAGGTCAAATTTATCTCAACGCGGTGGTTTTATTAATTTATATTACTCTTAGGCCTAAATTAAAATATTGTGTGTTTGCCCTTTACCTACCCAGAAAAAAATCACTGTGTAAGTAGGCAGGTAAATTATTTTATTTTATTTGAAAAAAACTATAGTTTCTTGCATATATATTCCTATATATACACGCAAAATATCGCAGTTTCTGAATTTTTTATCAGCCATTTTCAAGAGTCACTGCGCTACTAAAACGATCATACAAACGCTTTATCTCCCTATGGATACAGCCCGCAAGTTCCTAAATGCGTCCGAATAACATAGAATGTTGGAGAATCAATCTAAAAGGATCACAAAAGACAAATTACCGAAATCGAACTCAATTGTCGTCATCGAAGAAATATTTTTTTTTTTTTAGAAACGCAAAAACATATTTTGGGTCGGGGCTAAACATCCGGGTCGGTAGGTAAAAGGCAAACAAACAATATTTTAATTTAGGCCTTATTTGTAGAAAGCAATGGTTTTAAAATTGTTGTTGTCTTTCCTTTAAAGATATAATGATACTATTTACATGCACCATTATTCTGGCAAATGTTGTAGTATAAGAACATAACAGTTAATGAATCAAACAACATATGTGTTTATTACGAGCGAGTGTCAATAATCAGCATCCAAAGGATGTGTTGAATCCATTTAGTTATACTTTCAGGTCTGAATTTAATTTTAACAATTTATTCCACAATAACAATTACATATGTTAAACAGGTAAGTTATTAAAAAAATCTAATTTATGTTTTGGTGATACAAATGTAAATTTAAAAATTGTTTTTTTGTGCTTAACCGGCGAAAGTAGTTTCTGCCTCTGCTGAAGATCCACCCTTACAAAGAAAAATATACGCTGTGACAAACGGCCAAAAATAACATAACAAGAAAAACATTACATGTATATATTTTTGTACTATACTGAATTTTACAAAGATATTCAGTTGACAAGATCAGTGTTTTAAAGAGGCTTGCATTTATTCTTTGATAATTGAGAAATTATATTGTAAACTTATGCAACATACATACGCCATGGTTAATACTGTAATCATACATACGCCATGGTTAATACTGTAATCATACTAAAGTACATTTTCCGAAACACGCTTGAGCGCAGTGAGTATGCCGACATTTTGTAATCACTGGTTTGAATACATTTCCTACGCAATTCTTTTTCAACCCACATTTAACAAAGTTTTTTTGTTGAATGGACATCTTTGTTATCATTTATAAACGAACTTCATTTTATTATTTGATTGGATTTGTAATGTAAACTAAATTGCATACAACACCTTAATTGCAAAACATGAAAAGTACTCCCAATACCAAACACATCACAACGTCTGGATAATATTTATTCTAGAGAAATTATTGAGGCAAGCCTTTGCTAAAACATATAATGTTGTGGCTCAGTTGTTATTGTTATTATTATAGAGTCAAGTGTTACCTTAAAATAAAGAGACTTGTGATTTTAGAAAATTTGGTTATAAATACACTTAGCAAAACTAACGCTTCCAATAAGTCAATAAATGGGAAACACACATTTGTATTGGCAATGCATTTACTACGCGAGTGCGTCATAGGTGGCATTTCAAATTGAGTAGTTTTGTTTCTTTCAATTTCTGTAGCGTCACCTACTTAAGAAAAATTTCAAAACATCTCAGGTAAATGAAAATGACAACAAAACCTATTAATTCTATTAACAATTCATAATTGAATAAAACTATTATACGTCATGTTATATACATTTTATGATTCTATAACAATGTTTTAAATCAACAAGATCGTAAATATAATGTCATACATTACATTAACCTTAGCACGTGTTACGTATGCTGAACAATAGACTGGTACGTAACTAGATTTGCACATTTGTATACCACTGCATTGCCTGAATATTTGCATTTTCAATTTGGAGAGTTCAAAATGATGCAAAATGAAAAGTTCACATTCAGTTGTCCCGAAACTTACAAGTACAGTACGTAGCCTATTAAATCAGTAACCAGTTGGATTACTTACTATTACATCTCAGGGAGTAAGTATACGTATACTATACTTACTCCCTCATTACATGTATGACTTTCTGAGTTATTCTTTAAAACCTTTATGTAGCGTTAGAAGTTTTGCACAGTGTTTATATTTTAATAAAAATTAAACACCCGACACATTACCATATAGGTATTATTTAGGGCAACACAGTGACATTATTTTATTCATCTTCCATTTATCTCTACAAGGCTTACACGCGCATGAAAAGTTATTATGGCAAATGTATTAGTATTATATAGAACATAATGAATCAAAATACTCAGTCAGTTATTGAATATTTACTAAATAAAACCAAGATTGTTTGACGGAATTGAATCGGTAGGAACGCCAGACCTATCTATTACACACGGTCACGTGATAAAATCGATAACAAAATGACATTATCGGCGAAATTGACACTGGTCAGATTTATACACCTATTATTTATAAACTGTGATTATGACAAAACACAATCACGAATCGTTGTTAAAGTAATAATATTCATAAACTACATTGGTCGAACATAATTGGTGTACACTTCGTGTAATTCCCATTAATAGTTAAAGTTATTGTTCAAAGAGATGACTTTTGGTTGTTTTAAGGTTTAAATTGCCGACGTTGCGCTTTAAAATCTAAATCGATTTATTTTTTCATTTTAGAAGCGAGAATAAAAACAAATACGTTACGCGTAGATAAACTTTCCATTGTCCATATGTAAAATTTCAATAAAATCGGAGACAAGTACTTTTTTCCCCCGAATATTAATTAACATGACCCACCGACTCAAAGACGGCAAAATTCATATACATTTACAGACGCGACCAGGTACACAATAAATGAAATAATTCCATTAATTCAATACATATATTCATAATGTATACGTCCTGTATTCCAGATTAAATTTATGATCTACGCATGTTTTTGGTTTATGCCAGAGTGCTCAAATTAGGTTTTAACAGACAAAATTGCAACGGTTCGTCGGGAAACGAAATATATACGTTGCAGCGTTAATTTTCTGAATCGGAAAAAAACACAGAGAAAAAATTAAGTTTTAGCAGCGAGAATGATTTTTTTTTATGAATTTGTTCATTGGCATGTATAACATTAAAAACCAAAATTTAATATCAATCAGAAAAAAGTACTTCCCCCCCCCTCCCCCCCCCCCCCCCCCCCCCCTAAATTATTAGACGAGAATGTTCACAGTTTTTCGCAGGGATACCATTACGGTAGTATCCCTCCATCCTCGCCCCCTCACCGCTCCACACCGAATACGTTAAGTTATATATATAGCTGAGAATGCGCTTTTTTAATCGATTTAGTTCGTCATTTTAGAAGCGAGAATAAAAACAAATACATACAGGTTGTGAGCTTGTAGGAGAAACCCTCCCCCAAGGGGGAATTTTGTATGGTATGATTTTCCGAAAGAACATACAGTCAGTTTCAAAATGATACATGTGTGCCATCTGAGCGTTGGGGCTTTAGTGAGTTTTGGGGGAAAACACTAAAGCCACAACGCTCAGATGGCACACATGTCTCATTTTGAAGCTTAATGTGTGTTCTTTCGGTGGGGGGTTGGAGGGGTGTAAACTTTTAATGAATTCGGAGACAAGAACTTTTTTTCCCCCGAAAACTAACTAACATGACCCACCAACTCAAAGACGGCAAAATGCATATACATTGACATACGCGACAAGTCCGGATACACAAGAAATGAAATAATTCCATTATTTCGATAAACTTATATTTAAAAAAGTATATGTCCATGCATTCCAGACTAATTTTTTGATCTATACATACTTTGGGTTTATGCCAGAGAGCTCAAATTAGTTTTTAACAAACAAAATTGCAACTGTTCGACGAGAAACAAAATTAGATGGTGAAAATATACGTTGCTGTGTTAATTTTTCTAAATTTTATGAATATGTTCATTAACATGTCTACTATTAAAACCCAAAATTTAACGTCAATCAGAAACAAGTACTTTTTTGCCTCGAAATAAAGTATACCGTAATCGCTAACTTATGAAGAGTCGGCGTTCCAAATTAATGTTCACACGAGATATACAATCGTGAAATTATTAAATCATTATTAAGCGGTAAATTGATTTCAACATTGTTCATTATTTAAAAAAATATTTGAGTAGAATGTTCGTAGTTTTTCTGAAGGACACCATTACGGTAGTATCCCCACTCCCAATCCCCCCCCCCCCCCCCCCCCCCACCCCTTCCACTCTGTACACATTAAGTTGTATATTGTTGATAATGCTCTTTTGTAATCAAATTCGATTAATTTCGTCATTTTAAAAGCGAGAATAAAAACAAAAGCGTGTACGCATAGATACATCTATATAACATTTCAATAAAATCGGAGACAAGAACTTTTCCCCCCGGAAATTAACTAACAGGACCCGTCCGACTCAAAGACAGCAACATTCATAAACACGACAGGGTACTCCAGACTAAATTTCTGATCTATACATGCTTTGGGTTGATGTCAGAGTGTCCAATTTATAACAAACACATTTGCAACGGTATATCGGGAAATGAAATCATGATGGCGACAATATACGTTGCAGAGATCATTTTCGGAATCAGAAAAAAGAGCGATATACTAATATTAGTTTAACAGGCAGAATTCTATTCTTTTAACTGTTCATTTAAAACTGAGAGGATGACTCGAGTTTTAAAGAAAGCAAGATTGGCGCGTGTCCCTTTAACCAAGTATAAATACACGACTGACGAGTAACAGACATGCTATTGCCAGTAACACACATTATATAGTGTATTATGTGAAACACTTTACGCGGGAATCAAAAATTTACGGGTGTGTTACTTTATGCAAATATTATATATTATATAGGGCATATATAGTTTTTCTAAAACTAAACATTACAATACAAAAAAAAACAACTGAAAAAAGGTATTTTTTTGAAAACAAACATATGAAACATTTTCCTGAAAATATATAACAACGATAAATACTATATTCAGAGATTTCATTTTCAGGAAAAAATTGCATGTTTGTTTTCAGTAGTTGCAAACTATTATATTCTGAGAATATTGCTTCAGGGAAAATTTGAATAAGTCTGTTTTCATCAAATAGCATATTTGTTTGTTTTAAAACAATTTTTACTTTATGATTTAAAAAAATGGATGATCGGAATATATTTCTTGCACAATGTTGAATCCTGTAATTTAACAACAAGTGGGTTTGTTCACAGGCGACATTATCGGTGAACAAAACCACTTGTTTACTGGGTTTAACATTCTGCAAGATATCTAAACAAGAGCGCCGCCTAACGGGGCATTATACGCCCGTTTCTAAAGTTTTTATGTTAAAAGCATTTCCTAGCTGTCAGGTCAATGTAACCCTTACCTTTGACCTTCTAACAGAAAATAACTGATAGGGGATGTTGTTTAACCAAGAGCACTATTGTATAAAGTTTCAAGACTGTAGATAAAATATTCATGAATAACAGCTGGGAAGGAATTTGTCATGATCAGGTAGGTGACAGTGACCTTGACATCTGACCTACTAAGCCCAAAAGTGATAGGGTTCCTCCTCTGACCAAACGCAATGTATCTATGAAGTTTCATGAGTGCGAGTGTTGTGGTTTCAGTTATTTGAAGGAATGTGTATTTCCATATAAGGTCATGGTGTCCTTGACATTTGGCCTACTGGCCCCAAAGACGATAAGTTTTTTTCTCTTGCCAACGTCAATGCACATATGCAGTTTCATCAGTGGGGGTGTTGTGGTTTTGATGTTATCGCGCAGAATGCATATTACCACGTAAGGTCATAAGCGACCTTGACCATTGACCTGCTAACCACAATGAAATACACTATTCACTCTTACCAAGGGCAATGTACCTATGAAGTTTCATGAGTGTAGACGGTTTTGAAGATATCCCATAAAATGCCTACTTCCATATAATGTCACGGTGACCTTGACCTTTGACCAAATGACCAAAATCAATAGGGTTCCTCCTCTCACCAAAGTCAATATACCTATACAATTTCCTGAGTGTCGTTGTTATAGTTTCGAAGTTATTGCGAGGAATGCCTATTCCCATATAAGGTCATGACCACCTTGACCTTTGTCCCACTAAACCATAATCAATAGGGTTCCTCCTCCCACCTAAGGCAATGTACCTATGAAGTGTCATAAGTGTGGGTATTATGGTTTCGAAGTTATCAGTTGGAATGTCTGTTTCCATATAAGGTTAAAGTGATCTTGACCTTTGATCTACTGGCCCCAACAAAAACAATAGGGTACCTCCTCTCAACTAGGGCAATGTACCTATGAAGTTTTATGAGTGTAGATGTTACGTTTTTGAAGTTATTGTGTGGAATGCATTTTGCAATATAACGTCACTGTGCCTTGACCTTTGACCTGCTGAGCCCAAAAGAAATTGGGTTCCCTATTTTAACAAGAGCGATGAGCCTATGCAGTTACATGAGTGTAGATTTTACGGTTTTGAAGTTATCATGTGGAATTCATATTTCTATATTAGGTCAGTGACCTTGACCTTTGACCCCAAAAGCGCTAGGGTTCCTGATTTTAACAAGGGTGATTAACCTATGAAATTTCATTAGTGCAGGTGTAACGGTATTGAAGTTATCATTAATACTTCCATATAAGGTGACAGTGACCTTTGACATACCGAACCCAACAAACAATAGTGTTCCTCCTTTCACCTGGGGCAATGTACCTATGAAGTTTTATGAATGTAGGTTTTGCTGTTTTGAAGTTATTTTGCGGAATGCATATTTCTATATGAGGTCACTGTGGCCTTGACATTTGACCTACTGATCCCAAATGCGATAGGGTTCTTCCTCTCACCTAGGGCAAGTTCCCTATGAAGCTTCATTAGTGTAGGTGTTACGTTTATGAAGTTATTGTGTGGAATGCATTTTTCAATATAACATCACTGTGCCTTGACCTTTGACCTACTGGGCCCAAAAGAAATTGGGTTCCTTATTTTTACAAGAGCGATGAACCTATAAAGTTTCATGAGTGTAGATTTTACGGTTTTGAAGTTATCATGTGGAATTCATATTTCCATATTAGGTCAGTGACCTTGACCTTTGACCCCAAAAGCACTAGGTTTACTGCTTTTTACAAGGGTGATGAACCTATGAAATTTCATTAGTGCAGGTGTTACGGTTTTGAAGTTATCATTCATATTTCCATATAAAGTGACAGTGACCTTTGACATTTCGACCCAAAAAGAATGTGTTTCTCCTTTCACCTGGAGCAATGTACCTATGAAGTTTTATGAATGTAGGTTTTGCTGTTTTGAAGTTATTTTGCGGAATGCATATTTCTATATGAGGTCACTGTGGCCTTGACCTTTGACCTACTGATCACAAATGCGATAGGGTTCCTCTTCTCACCTAGGGCAATTTCGCTATGAAGTTTCATTAGTGTAGGTGTTACGTTTTTGGAGTTATTGTGTGGAATGCATTTTTCAATATAACGTCACTGTGCCTTGACCTTTGACCTACTGGGCCCAAAAGAAATTGGGTTCCTTATTTTAACAAGAGCGATGAACCTATAAAGTTTCATGAGTGTTGATTTTACGGTTTTGAAGTTATCATGTGGAATTCATATTTCCATATTAGGTCAGTGATCTTGACCTTTACCCCCAAAAACACTAGGGTTCCTGCTTTTTACAAGGGTGATGAACCTATGAAATTTCATTAATGCAGGTGTTACGGTTTTGAAGTTATCATTCATACTTCCATATAAGGTGACAGTGACCTTTGACATACCGAACCCAACAAGAAATAGTGTTCCTCCTTTCACCTGGGGCAATGTACCTATGAAGTTTCATTAGTGTAGGTGTTACGGTTTTGAAGTTATTGTGCGGAATGCATATTTTCCTATAAGGTCACATTGACCTTGACCTTTGACCTACGTGTCCCAAACAACAATAGGGTTCCTTCTTTCACCTAGGGCAATTTACCTATGAAGTTTCATGAGTGTAGGTGTTAAGGTTTCGAATTTATCGTCCGGAATGCGATGTCTATATAAGGTCAAGATGACTTTGACCTTTGACCTAATGACCCAAAAAGCAATATGGATCTTCCTCACACCTATGGAAATGTACCTATGAAGTTTTATCAGTGTAGGCTTTATGGTTTCGAAGTTATCATCTGGAATGCTTTTGTCTATATAAGGTCACGATGACCTTGACCTTTGACATAATTACCCCCAAAAGTAATAGGGATCTTTGTCTTACCTATAACAATGCACCTATGAAGTTATATCAGAGTAGGTATTATGGTTTCGAAGTTATCATCTGGAATGCGTGTGTCTGATACAAGGTCACGGTGACCTTGGCCTTTGACCTACTGACCCTAAAAACAATAGGGATCCTCCTCTCACATAAGGCACTGTACTTATGAAGTTTCATGAGTGCAAGTGTTACGGTTTCGAAGTTATCGCTCGGAATGCGTTTTTCTATACAAGGTCATGATGAACTTGACCTTTGACCAACGGATACCAAAAAATAAAGAGGGACCCCACTTTCACCTAGGGCAATGTATCTATGAAATTTCATGAGTGTAGGTGTTATAGTTTCGAAGTTATCGGGAATGCGTTTGTCTATACAAGGTCAAGGTGACCTTGGCCTTCGACCTACTGACCCCAAAAACAATAGGGATCCTTCTCTCACCAAGGGAATGTACCTTTGAAGTGTTAAAAGTGTAGGTATAATGGTTTCGAAGTTATCGTCCGGAATACGCAATTGTCTACGGACGGACAGACGGACGGACGGATGGACAAACCAATACCATAATACGTCCCATTTTTCAAACGGGCGTATACAAATCAACATTAATAAGGGTCAAACCCTTACCGAAGGTAGTCAACCCATGACGTTTGAATATATTTGCTTCAGGGAAAATAGAGTTACGGTGCGTATTTTTGATCTCAAACTAAATAGAGGTAATTCTCTCACCAAATGCAGTCAAACCATGTAGTTTCATGATACATGCATTTGCTTCAGTAGATAAGGAGTTACATTGTGGCCAAGGTATTTCATGATCGTTTGAGGGTGATATTGACCTTTGACCTCCTAGCCTCGACATCATCAAAAGGTGCAATCGTCTTATCACAGGCAGTCAACCCCTGAAGTTTCAAAATATTTCCTTCAGGAAAAGAGAAGTTACAGTGCGGACAATACGTTTTATTATCTGGTCAGTGACCTTTCACCCAATGAAAAAATCACCCTCTTGTCACAGGCAATCTATCCATTAAGTTTCATGAGATTTGCTTTAGGGAAAGTGGACTTACAGTTTACAACATTTGTTATTATCATGTTACTGTGATCATGACCTTTGACCTACTGACCTCAACATCAAAAGGCATCATTATCTAACCAAATGCAGTCAACCCATGAAGCTTGATGAGATTTGTTTCTGGAGAAGTGGACAGTGCGGACAAGGCTTTTCATTATTGGGTCACGTTGTCATTGACCTTCAAAATTCGATCAGCACATACTGATGCTTCGCACAAAGCTTCGTCAAAATCCAACAAGTAGCGCAGACAAGATTTGTGACAGACGAACGGACGGACGGAAAGGCCAAATATAATCTGTCTCACCTCCATTCTGTGGTGGAAGACATAATTATAAAGACAATATTTTAGTTCAGATGTAGACTTTATTAAACAAAGAATTGAAAGAACATAAACCTCAGCATTGACTCAGACTCTCGCCAGTGGTGTACATGGAGTCTTCTTCGTCTGAAAGAAAACAAAGACATAGAATAAAAAGTTAATATAAGTCGAGCAGAGAATTCAATTTGAATCAGGCGTTGCGAGGGGAGAGTATGTTTAGGGAAACGGGACATTTTTAAATGTAATTATTGTTTAACGCCTTATCAACACGAGCCACTCCAGAGAGAGGGGAGCGATACATAGGTCGCCAGGAACCCTGCCCTACGCTTACTATCGATTAGATTACTATGGTTCTTTAATGTGCTTGGAGGACAGACTCCGATACACAGGACCACCCGGTTTACGTTCCCATAAGACGGACGAGGCTAGGTTGTCTTGCCGAGGCCACATCGAAGTCACCTAGTGGCGCAAGTAAGACTTGAATCCGTGTTGTTTACTGGATTCAAAGACGAGTATGCTATCCACTGGACCACAACGTCCCTTGACACAACTCAGTGCAACATCAAATAAAGGTCAATACATATTATATTCTGTATCATACGAGTATATGATTGATCTGACAATGACATCAGAGCTTCAGATAATTTTGACTGCAATTTACTCATCAGGTTCAAAATGAATGAGTAAAGGGAACTCATTCATAGTAAATACTTACTTTAAATAGTTCATGCTTTCAAAATGGATGTGAATTAATGCATTTTAAAAGGAACAACTATTCTGATTAAATGGAAGTTACGTAAAAACAAAAGAATCACTGTATGACCAGTCACCTTAATATTTATTGGAACAATGTTCATCATGAACTGTTCCACAGGACAAAACTTACAAATAAAACTCATGATTTTTAAAAGTTACACGTTTTTGTAGTAAGTTGATGAGTAATGATACTCACATTTTTAAGAAACTGAGGGGTTTTGTAAAGAAAGTATGAGTAAAATACTCAACTAGATGGGTGTTCCGCGGAACATGTGTGTCGCCTGTCAGCGCAAGTTTTCGTGAAGATAAAAACGAGTATTTAACCCATATAATGACCTTCAGTGTGACCTTGACCTTTATATTTTAGTATGGTTATGTCGATGTTGTCATGATGAGTTTATTTTGAAAGTCTGATAAAGAAATATCAAGAAATGAGAAAGTGATAACGTTAAGTTTTTGCGAAGAAAATGAGTATTTAACTCATATAATGACCTTCAGTGTGACCTTGACCTTTATATTTTAGTATGGTCTTGTTGATGTTGTCATGGTGAGTATATATTGGAAGTCTGATGAAGAAATATCAAAAAATGAGAAAGTCACAACCAATGTTAAGTTTTCGTCAAGAAGAAAATGTGTATTCAACTCTTATAATGAAATTCAATGTGACCTTCAGTGTGACCTTGACATTTATATTTGAGTATGATTATGTCGATGTTGTCATGATGAGTATATATTGAAAGTTTGATGAAGAAATAAAAAGAATTGAGGAAGTTATAATAACGTTAAGTTTTTGTGAAGAAAAAAACGAATATTTAACGCATATAATGACCTTCAGTGTGACCTTGACCTTTGTATTTTAGTATTGTCATGTCGATGTTGATATGATGAGTATATATTGAAAGTCTGATGAAGAAATATCAAGAAATGAGAACGTTATAACAAACGTTAAGTTTTCGTGAAGAAAATGACTATTTAACCCATATAATGACCTTCAGTGTGACCTTGACCTTTATATTTTAGTATGGTCATGTTGATGTTGTCATGATGAGTATATATTGGAAGTCTGATGAAAAAATATCAAAAAATGAGAAAGTCACAACCAATGTTAAGTTTTCGTGAAGAAGAAAATGTGTATTTAACTCATATAATGAAATTCAGTGTGACCTTCAGTGTAACCTTGACATTTATATTTGAGTATGGTTATGTCGATGTTGTCATGATGAGTATATATTGAAAGTTTGATGAAGAAATAAAAAGAATTGAGGAAGTTATAATAACGTTAAGTTTTTGTGAAGAAAAAAACGAATATATAACCCATATAATGACCTTCAGTGTGACCTTGACCTTTATATTTTAGTATTGTTATGTCGATGTTGATATGATGAGTATATATTGAAAGTCTGATGAAGAAATATCAAGAAATGAGAACGTTATAATAAACGTTAAGTTTTCGTGAAGAAAATGACTATTTAACCCATATAATGACCTTCAGTGAGACCTTGACCTTTATATTTTAGTATGGTTATGTCGATGTTGTCATGATGAGTATATATTGAAAGTTTGATGAAGAAATATCAAGAAATGAGAACGTTATAATAAACGTTAAGTTTTCGTGAAGAAAATTACTATTTAACCCATATAATGACCTTCAGTGAGACCTTGACCTTTATATTTTAGTATGGTTATGTCGATGTTGTCATGATGAGTATATATTGAAAGTTTGATGAAGAAATATCAAGAAATGAGAAAGTTATAACCAACGTTAAGTTTTCGTGAAGATAAAAACGAGTATTTAACCCATATAATGACCTTCAGTGTGACCTTGACCTTTATATTTTAGTATGGGCATGTCGATGTTGTCATGATGAGTATATATTGAAAGTCTGATGAAGAAATATCAAGAAATGAGAACGTTATAAGTAACGTTAAGTTTTCGTGAAGAAAAAGATGTGCATTTAACACTTATAATGACCTTCATCGTGACCTTGTGACCTTGACCTTTATATGTTAGTATGGTTATGTCGATGTTGTTATGATGAGTATATATTGAAAGTCTGATGAATATCAAGAAATGAGAAAGTTATAACCAACGTTAAGTTTTCGTGAAGAAAAAAACGATTATTTAACCCATATAATGACCTTCAGTATGACCTTGATGTTTATATTTTAGTATGGTCAAGTCGGTGTTGTCATGATGAGTATATATTGAAAGTTTGATGAAGAAATATCACGAAATCAGAAAGTTATAGCCAACGTTAAGTTTTCGTGAAGAGAAAACTGAGTATTTAACCCATATAATGACCTTCAGTGGGACCTTGACCTTCATATTTTGTTATGGTCATGTCGATGTTGTCATGATGAGTATATATTGAAAGTTTGATGAAGAAATATCAAGAAATGAGAAAGTTATAACCAATGTTATGTTTTCGTGAAGAAAAAGATGTGCATTTAACCCTTATAATGACCTTCATCGTGACCTTGACCTTTATATGTTAGTATGGTTATGTCGATGTTGTTATGATGAGTATATATTGAAAGTCTGATGAAGAAATATCAAGAAATGAGAAAGTTATAACCAACGTTAAGTTTTCGTGAAGAAAAAAACGATTATTTAACCCATATAATGACCTTCAGTGTGACCTTGATCTTTATATTTTAGTATGGTCAAGTCGGTGTTGTCATGATGGGTATATATTGAAAGTTTGATGAAGAAATATCACGAAATCAGAAAGTTATAGCCAACGTTAAGTTTTCGTGAAGAGAAAACTGAGTATTTAACCCATATAATGACCTTCAGTGTGACCTTGACCTTCATATTTTGGTATGGTCATGTTGATGTTGTCATGATGAGTATATATTGAGAGTTTGATGAAGAAATATCAAGAAATGAGAAAGTTATAGCCAACGTTATGTTTTCGTGACGGACTGACGGACAGACTGACGGACGGACGACAAAGTGATCCCTATGTATCGCATTTTTCTTCGAAAAGGCGATACAAAAGCCCAGCTTATCTACAGCTCTGTGAGACACTTAAAGTGGCACACAACACTTTTAATGTATTTTACCACCCAACAGTAAAGCATCTATTATAAGGAGAGTTAAATGTGATAGAGGCTGCAATGTTCTATAAGCCATTTATTTACGAAAGGGGAAATAAACAAAATCTCTTGTCAACAAATCTAAAATTGTTAAATTTTACATGTTTTCTTCTTGTTTTACTTTAATGACTTAGTAAGGTCATTTTACATCGGGAGAAAACATTAATATATGTATTATTTATTTTCTCTCTAGTTTTCGGGGGAAAAAACACGTTTAAATAGGGCAGTTGGGAAAAACCCTTTTGTAGATGTTTGATCTGTTTTGATACGTGACAATGTAAATACTATGAAATAGTTATTTAATGCTATAGTTTTTAGTCTTGTTTTAGATTTCCTAAAAGAAATCAGACTATATAAATCATTATAATGTGTTCTTATATATATTTACTTGTTTATATACCATACATAAATGATAAACCGAACACCAAAAATTGGGCCTCTTTAATTAAAAATGCTCTAGCGCAGTTTTTTTTTTCGAGGTGTGGATATTACAAAAAAGTACTCTTCCTAAATGTTTTAAAACAAAGACTTACCGATAATTTTGTTTAAAACTGGAACAGTAGACTAAATGAGTCTAGCAGAGCTTCTTTTTATAAAGAATTTTCATCGTTTGAATTTCAAAAATATTTGGATTTTATTAACATAAAAATCTTTCCAAATTACGAGTATCATCTCACCGGTTAGAAATAGAATCAGGCAGATGGTCAAAACCACAAATAACTCCGAGAGAAAATCGTAAACATAAACTTTGTAATTGTGTTGAAGACGAGTTTCATTTCGTTTTTGAATGTTCATTATATAATGATATTCGAGTTGCATTAATCAAACCATATTACTATAAAAGGAAAAGCATTTTTAAAGCTGTTGAACTTTTGCTATCGACAAACACGCGGGATATAAAAAATATTGGTGAATATATTTATAAAAGTTTTAAGGTAAGGAGTGATACAGTGTTCGCAAGAAAGGATCTGACTTAATTGTTGTAATAATCGCATACTTTTAATTATAATACAATGCGGTTGTGTATGTTTGTTTTGTGAATGTGTTTATCGCTATTTATGTGTTTATCACTATTTATGACTATTTTCTATTTGATCAAAATATGCTTTAAATAATAATAAAGTATAACATGCGCTTAAAGTATGTATATGTCGGGTATATTACTATGTACTAGAGGGACTTCTCTGAAAAATATATTATCCCGAATTTCGATTTCGCACGGGTCATATATGTTCAATAGAGAACGTAGAGAATCACTTACAGATTATAGCATGCATTTAGACGTAAACGAATGGAATTATATATTACAAATAAGTCATGACTTATAAAGTACACGTAAAGTAGGTAAACGTTGTATGTATTACTTGCACTAGAGGGACCTCTCTGAATAGATATTTTCCCGAATTTCGATTTCGCATGGGTCAATATATGTTCATTAGAGAGGCACTTGAAGATATAGATATAATTATGTTGTTATGTTTGTTGTCACTATTATGTTTTGTGTGCTAGTATATACATTTTTTTTCTCCGCCAATAATAACGCGCGTATACGTCTAGATATAGTACAACATTTTACATTTATAATTATAACAAGCATATAACTCATAAATATGGTTTAGTTGATGTCTAAATATAACAAGCAACACTTGGATATATAGTTGCAGATGAACAAAAATGTTATGATTGTTTGATTGACGATTTATTTTATTATTTCCGTATATATATATAAGTTTCACTGTTATTACAAACAGAATCTAAGAAAAGTATATTCTGTAAGGGTATATATTTTAATTATAACTCATGAATAATTTGACAGCCATGTTGTCTTCAGTTATCTATATGAGGTAACAAAGAAAACAGTCACACTGTCCACTATGATCGAGAAACATAGTTTAAATTGTATTTGTATTTGATTGATTTGCTCAAGGGTCTTTTCAGACTTATTG
This sequence comes from Cyrtodaria siliqua, assembly GCA_037043455.1. Lineage (NCBI taxonomy): Eukaryota > Metazoa > Mollusca > Bivalvia > Adapedonta > Hiatellidae > Cyrtodaria > Cyrtodaria siliqua. Next base: position 101,083 of record JAWPHD010006635.1, on the reverse strand, counting down.
CAACATTTTATATATACATTTGTAAGGTTTATGGAGGGTGGCCTCGAACCTCCATAGACATATGACGAGGTAAATAATATATATATATATATATATATATATATACCCGTTGACGGGCATTTGTTGATTTACATTTATAGTTTATATGACTACCATATCATCCCTTATTTTTTAATAGTTTTATCTTTATATATTTACATTAATTTTTAATTATTACTTAATTTCTTCATCTTTCGTCTATTTTTGCGCACAATATGACCTATTTATGTGTCGACGTGCCGTAAAACACCCTTCATTCATTCATTCATTCATTGATATGTGAAAATTTGTAAAACAGACCCAAGATTGGAAATTTGCTCTGTGTCTCTTTAATAAATGGGAAACCCATCACATATATACTATATTTCAGAATGAGAACATAATCATATTGTACTTTTTTGATGTTACAGGGACACGCGGCAATCTTGAAGTATGTATCAAGCATTACCATTAGCATCTCCATTTGGCATTTATTAACCTGGTATCATTTTAACTTTAAACCTGCTTGCATTAACATTAAATAAAAGTGTCAGTTTTCATTTTGTCATCGTTATTTTATCAAATACTTAACATCAACAGTAAGTAATGTGTAAACAATTTCTTCTGAACTATTCTAATAAATAATATTATTGCACAAATGCAAATTATGTTATAACTGACAGGACGACAGCAGTTTTCAACAAATAAAGACTGCCGTGTGTCCCTTTAACACCACTTTTTTTCGCATGTATTCAGTATATGTAGTTAACACGAGCTCATATATAACAATCACTTTGCATTATCACTGAAAACATAGTTAAGGCTAACTTTGAACAGCACCGTGCAAACATAACACGTGTGGTAATACAAGATCCATTTAAAGAACTACAAAAAGTGCGGTGGCAGATTTTTATCTGAGCACTAACAATTATTAAAAAGGCTCCCACCTCCATGTGATCCAATGACATTTAATACGGCTGGACATTCTGAAGTCGCCAGTATCAATTCACATAGAGCTCCTCAAGTGCACGATTCACGTTTGAGGCCTCTCTGAAAAACAACATCAATCCAATGTCAATTATCAAACAGACATAGTGTATCCTTAGTTAAACATAATGTAATATATTTCAAACAAAAAAGAAGAAAAAAAATGAATTAAATTGAATAAAACATTATGCATCTGAGGGGTGGGTTTGGAGGAGGTTTCTAATTTCCTTACTCCTTCCGTGTTGTCGGTATGCAAACTCCGTCATCCCGTCTACCCACGTCTACCTTACTTGGGTAATCTGAGATTTTTAAAATTTAAGATGTAAAGCGCGCAAACATCATTTTTAAATGAAAATTTGGAGCGCGCGACTTTATTTTCACACTTCTTTTTTTTATAAAGCACAAATTTAATTTTTTTTTTTATGCAATATAATACAAGTTGATGCATTGTTTGATAGTAACAGAAAATAATAGATTAGCATAGTAATTCGATTAGAAAGACTTGCTTTAATTTTACCACATTTTTTTTTTATGAAAATGCACTTACTTTTCTACACAGATGCGTACTAAATGCAAATACAAAGTCAACTCTTATACAAATTATAATCCTCGTACACAGCAACAGCTATTATAGTGGTACCACAGACAAGGAGTTGCTAGTTCCTCACACTTGCTATTTCAGTTAGGTTGACCAATTAAAGAAGCAACACATATTGCTGCAATTGCGCATGTCCCTGAAGGAACTAATTATGTCCTTAAGTGTTAATTCATTATTGCATATTCAGTCAGTGCATTACACGGATGATCCCCACTGATTCAACACTTGTAAATACTCAGCTGACTAGGGAGCGTAACAAGACCATTTCGGAAAATAGCTGATAAACTGTGAAAATATAGCTTTTAAATCATGAACATTTTGTTTGGAATCAAAATCCGGAGATTATACACTTAAATCCGGAGATCCGGAGAGCGTCTGAAAAATCCGGAGAATCTGGACTTTATCCGGAGATTTGGCAGGCCTGTGGGTTGAGGTGCGGGGGACATTGGTAGGTGCATTTCTACTAGTAACTGTTTTATTGCATGAAAAGTTATACAGTATGCAGTACACCCAGTTACTACTACTAAAAGATCGGAGTACACCGAAAAACACTGATAGTGATCGATCTAATATGAAATTATTCAGTACACACCTCTTTAGATCGTACATATTTAGGCTATGGCTGATATTTATTAACAAACATATTTTAACGACAAAACAAAAAGGACCTCTAGCAGCAGATAGAGTAATCCTAAATCCAGTTTGCACCAACATGTCAATTTATTTCACGGTGACCTGGCAAACGACACGTTGCACTCATAATCAGGGAGTAAGTTTACAGGGAGGAGAAGCGGGTTCATATAAACGCTCTAGTTTATCGATTTATGTTGTCGCACTAGAACGCAGCCATTTACTATTTTATCGATACAGGTAAATAGATCGTAAGCGCGTTACATTTGAAAAGTTAAAATTTCAGCCAAAATCTCAAATTAGGCAGTTTTTACAGCCTCTATTTTGCGGCTTTCTGTTATAATCAACATCACGAAATTACCTCTTGACAAAGATAAATATGTCTACTATTCACTTTTTGATATTATTAATGCTTAATATAACCCATACTTCGTATCTCGTTTGCAATAGCCCCACACCATTTTCAAATTAAAAATGACAGCTGATATCTCAAAAGGCACATTTTCATTACCCCTTTTTAGGGTTGGCTTATAATAACCACAATGAAATTACCTTCTTTACAAAGATAAATATGTCTACTATTCACTTTTTGTTATTATTAATGCCTAAATAACCCGTAGTCTCGCATCTCGTTTGCAATAGCTATACACTGTCACTATTTTTTATTGGCGCATAGTTTCGCCATCATCTTTGTTATACGGAACCGTCTGGTAAAATGTGCTTTTATACATGCAAACAAATGCACGCTCTGTATTAGAGGACACAATGTGAATAAATAATATTTATGTTTACATTTCGCACCTTTATTGAGTTTGTAAGTGTAATAATTTATAAGAATTTGCTGTTTTTCACACACGCGCGAAACAACAGGAAGTAGTCATTTTCACGCAGTAATGAAACACACGCGCGACAACATAAAACGGCGAAACGATCCGTTTCTCCTCTCTGTATACTTACTCCCTGTCATAATGCAATGGGAGGTATAGATAATTCACGGTATGGAACAATGTACGCGTGTTTTTAGACTCCATATGTACCCGTAGTGCTTGCCGACGTAGCGTGCCCAATTCTGAAGCGACTTTTCGGGTGTAAAAAATGGCGTTTATTTTAATTGAAAATTCGTAAAATAGTCCTTAAAATACAAAGAAATAGTTCATGTTTGCGGAAGATAAATGCGAACAGAACTGATATGTTATAGGTCCGTGGCGCTGAATAGCGGTACAAAAATAACAACAACACTTCGTGGATTTGCTTAACCTACACAACAATTACACTCGCGGTTAATAATAGTAACTTTGCTTTAGTCAACCTCGCTCCTAACTGAGCTAAACGGGCCAGGTGTATTAAGACATACAGGTATAGAAAACGTAAAACCCCCGTCACACTCTGACGTAGTAACATCAAGTTCCCACTGCGTGCTGAAAAAATTGCTTGGGCGCAGTAAGAAATCCATCAACGTGCAAGGAACCCAGCAGAAACCTTTAAGGACCTAGCATGGTCTCCATGGTCTTGGAAACTCTACGCGCACCGCCGTACTACAAGCGTAGAGCGGACGGGGGAAATGGATGGAGTTCTCACTGAGTTGTCACTGAGTGGCGCGGTATAACCTGGGGGAATCCCTTTTGACGCAGCGACAACGTAGCAAGAGCTTAGCTCGATCTGATTTGACGTAGCAGGGACCGTGTGCAAACACAGGCAACCTAGTGGGCGCTTGGTCAGGTACGTAAAAGGAACTCAGTGGGAACGTGTGCAACGCAGCGAGGACATCGCAGGGACCTGTCTAGGACGTAGCATGAAATTGATTAAATGCACATTTTTCAGAAAAGATCAAGTTCCCGCTGCGTTCATCTCTATTTTTTGGACGCAGTGGGATCTTCATGCTGTCACGTCAGAGTGTGACGGGGGCTTTAAAGTACTGCGCTAATGGATGTCACGTGATCAGCACAAACTGTAAATATTTATCTTCCATGTCCATGTTGTATTGCGCTTGCTCTCTGTATGTGTGTTGCATTCTGTTTCATTTGTATAATCTTCCTTAACTTGGAGGACTAATGCCAAGTTTTTCAGCTCCACAGACATAATAACAATATTAATATGTCTCTGCTATAACCTATCATTATAGACTTTTCTTAGCACTGAAAGAGACAAACCTCTGCACTTATAACTTGTGTAGTCTTATCTCAACATTAAGATAGTGCACGACCTAAAATTTATAACGTGCATCAAACACCGATTATATACTCGTTGGGTTTTTCAGTTTTTATCCTTTTCTTAAGCAAAGATTTACGGAAATAGGCCTGCCAAATTCTCCGGATTTTTAATCGCTCTCCAGATCTCCGGATTTAAGTGTACAATCTCCGGATTTTCCATCAAAACAAAATGTTCATGATTTATCAGCTATACTTTCACAGTTCATCAACTATTTCCCGATTTGGTCATGTTACACTCTCTAGTCAGAGGAATATATACAAGTGTCGAATCGGTGGGGGTCATCCGTGTAATGCACTGACTGAATATGCAATTAACACCTATTAAAGAACATAATTAGTTCCTTCAGTGGCATAACGACATGCGTAATGCAGCAATATCTGTGATTTCTTTAACTGGTCAACCTAACTGAAATAGCAAGTGTGAGGAACTTTGCAACTCCGTGTTGAATTAACCGCTGTTGTTGACACCGCTTTTAGCACATATTTAGGCATTAAACAGACCTGTTGGCAAGGTCTATATCAGCTTCAAAATTCAAAATTACACCTTTAAAAGTCGAGACTCTATTGTGCCCATCGCGTCAGGTATACCCTGACGTGTTCGTTGGCGGACGGACTATAAACCTTATAATTACACACACACGTGTGTGTTACCCCTATAACAGCTGCTGCTGTGTACGATGATTATAACTTGTGTAAGAGTTGACTTTGTATTTGCATTTCGCACAGATCTGTGTAGAAAAGTAAATGCACTTTCATAAAAAACAATTGTGGTAGAAACTAATCCAAGTCTTTCTAATCCAATTACTAGGTGTTATAGTTTATTAAAGTCTTGTCATAGTACAGTATTATATACAATAAAACATTACATATGCTTTTAACTATGCCATTCTAAAGAAAATATAAGAGACAGCTATGTTAATTTATAATTTTCTATAACTATCAAGCAATGCATCAACTTGTATTAATTGCATAAATAATTTTGCGCTTTAAAAAAATAGTGCGAAAATCAAGTCGCGCAATCCAAATTTCTATTTAAAATGTTCGTAACGCGCTTTAAATCTTAAATTTTAAAAATCTCTGGATTTTGTTTTAAAAAGCTTTGGCAGGCCTGCGGACAGTAACGGCTATTGTTGTTTTACCTGGTGAGTAGTAGGTTTACGCGAAGATTACCTGGGGACATTGTTTTTTTGTAAAAATGGCAGACATATATTTGGAAGCAATGGAAGATTAGGAGATAATGGATATGGTGCTGCGCCGAGAAAGAGTTGTGAGGGACCGTCAAAACCCGTTTATAATGTTTGACGATATTGATTTTGCATACAGATTTAGATTCAACAAAGAGGGCGTGGTCGAACTGGTACGTTGAAATACCTTTCTTATCTGACATGCAGTAGGAACGCCAGCCCTATGGCGTCGGAATATTTATCAAACAAGGTCACGTGATAAAATCGATAACAAAATGACATTATCGGGAAAATTGTCACTGGTCAGATTTCTTCACCCCTTATTTATAAACTGTGATTATAACAAAACACAATAATAGATCGTTGTTAAAGTAATAATATTCACAAACTACATTGGTCGAACATAATTGGTGTACACTTCGTGTAATTCCCATTAATAGTTGAAGGTATTTTTCAAAGGGATGAATTTAGGTTGTTTTAAGGTTTAAATTGCCAAAAATGCGCTTTTAAATCAAAATCGATTTATTTCGTCATTTTAGAAGCGAGAATAAAAACAAATGCATGTACGCGTAGATAAATCTTTCCTCTGTCCATATGCAAATTTTCAATGAAATCGGAGACAAGTACTTTTTTCCACCCAAAATTAACTAACATGACCCACGGACGCAAAGACGGCATAATGCATATACATTTACAAACGCGACCGGGTACACAAGAAATGAAATAATTCCTAATTCCATTATTTCAATACATATATTTCAAATGTATGTATCCATGCATTCCAGATTAAATTTCTGATCTATACATGCTTTTGGTTTAAGCCGGAGTGCTCAGAATTGGTTTTAACAAACCAAATTGTAACGGTACGTCGGGAAAGGAAATGAGGATAGTGTAAATATATGTTGCAGTGCTAATTTTCCGAATCCGAAAAAAATGCAAAAAAATGAAGCTTTAACAGCGAGAATGATTTTTTTTTCATGAAAGTGTTCATTGACATGTCTACTATTAAAACCCAAAATTTAAAGTCAATCAGAAAAAAGTACTTTTTTCCCCCCAAAATTAACAAAGTACACCGTGTTCGCTAAAATATGAACAATCGCCTTTCGAAGTTAATGTACACGCGGGATATAAAACCATGAAATTGTGAAATCCTTTTTAAGAGATATATTGATTTCAACATTGTTCTGTATTTAATAAGTTATTAGAGTAGAATGTTTACAGTTTTTCTCAAGGACACCATTACGGTAGTATCCCTGCAACCCCGCCCCTCATTCCACCCCCACCACCCTCCATACCGTATTGATTAAGTTGTATATAGCTGCGAATGCGCAGTTTTAATCAAATTCGATTTATTTCATCATTTTAGAAGCGAGAGAAAAAAACAAAAGCATGTACGCATAAATACATCTTTCCTCTGTAGATATGTAAAATATAAAAAAAAATCGGAGGCAAGTACTTTTTTCCCCCGAAAATTAACGAAGTACACCGTAATCGTTTAAATACGCCGAATCGACGTTCCAAATCGATGTTCGCACGGAATAAAATTGTGGAATTATGAATTCATTTATAAAGATAAATCGATTTCAGCATTGTTCAGTAGTTGTTATATTATTGATGTAGTATGTTCACAGTATTTATGAGAGCAACATTACGGTAGTATCCCTCCAACCCCGTGGGCTTCCCCCCTCCAACCCGTACAACACAATACGTTGTGTATTGCTGAGAATGCGCCTTTTATTCAAATCGATTTATTTCGTCATTTTAGAAGCGAGCATAACAAAATCATATAGATACATCTCTCCTCTGTATCTATGTAGAACTTCAATAAAGGGATAAGTAACAGTACCGTTCGACCCAAAGACGGCAATATTCATATTCATTAAGGAAAGACGACCGGCTACAGAAACAATTAAATAATTTCGTTATGTAAACACATATATTTAAAATGTATGTGTCCATGTATTTTACACTAAATTTTTGATCTATACATGTTTTGGGTTTATGTCAGAGTGGCCAATTTATTTTAACAAACAATGTTGCAACGGTATATCGGAAAATTAAATCATGATGGTGGCAACATACGTTGCAGAGTTAATTTTCGAAATCAGAAAAAGCGATAAACTAATATAAGTTTAACAGGCAGAAAGATGTATATTCTTTTTAACTGTTCGTTTAAAACTGAGGGGATGACTCGAGTCAAGCAAGAAAGCAAGATTGGCATGTGTCCCTTTAACCAAGTAAATAAATGACTGACGAGTAACAAACATGCTACTGTCAGTAACAAACATGATTATGTGTAGACTCGAAGATTTCATAACATAAACGTGGACATGATTGTGTCAATGGAGCACTTGCCAGATTTGTGGTGTTGTGAAACACTGTTCGCGTGAATCCAAAAAGTGAGGGTCGTTTATATTTATAGGGCATATATAGTTATATATATTTAAATTTATTCTTTTATATTTATATGGTCCCAGAACGTAGTCATACTCACTACTATATTGAAAGTAAATACTGAATATACATGTGTGGTGCGTTACGATCTGTACTCGTTTGAGGCCAGTTTCCGTCCAAGCCCAGTTTCCGTCATTCTCATTTAAAAAACGTTTTTACACTGCAAATTACTTACGCGATGTCACTTATTGTCAGACGTTTATAGCTGAGGGTTGGAAACAGGAAAAACAACCAAAAGGTAAATAAACGGTACAAAAACGAAAGGGATTTCTCCGAAAAATGTGTTTACTTCCTTATATGGCGTTGGGGATGCGCGCGCATACTACCGCATAATAAACTATTACAAAATAAGACTGTAATGACGTCATATTTTTATCACTCTTCAGTGGACGCAGTTAAATATACCGTGATTATATAGATTGACCATAGAAAAGCAAATCATACAACCTGTATCTGTTTGGTTACCCATCTTTACAGTGCAAATTGTCGTCGTAAATGCGTTACCAGGCGCATTGTTATAACGATCGGGGTGACTGATGGAACAACGCAAACATACAATTTTTACAATGAAATTGTTGAATAGACTTGCAAACAAGTTTCTAATTCATAAAAGTTTACTGTATCTTGACCTAGTTGAATCTATCACTCGATAAAATACATGACGGAAACTGGGCTTGTAAGCACAATGATTTCTCAGTTTTAGTCTATTTAAAACAAGGTCACGTGCCACTTCGATAATTTATATGAAACAAAATTCTTTAGTATCAAATTTCCAGAAAGAGGTAACCTAATAGAAAGTAGAGTAAAAATTGTCAGGATCAATAGATTTGTCTGAAAAATTAGTTTATGTTTACATAAGTGACGGAAAGTGGCCCCCGACGAGTAGTATTTGAAAACAGACATATTAAACATTTCCCTGAACATATATACTATATTCATAGAATTATTTTTTTCCTGAAAAAAAGATACATGTTTGTTTTGAGCAGTTGAAATCTACTATATTCTGCGAATATTGCTACTTTGAAAATTTGAATACGTCTGTATATATATACGTTTTCATCAAATAGCATGTTTTGTTTGTTTTAATATATATTTTTTAATTTATGATTTAAAAAAAAAAATGGATGATCGGAATATGTCTTACACATTGTTGAATCCTGTAATTTAACAACAAGTGGTTTGGTTCACAGGCGACATTATCGGTGAACAAAACCACTTGTTTTACCGGATTCAACATTGTGCAAGAAAATATTCATATATTATACCATTAATATTATAACATGTGTGTTGTAACATATGCTTATCCTTGGATAGTGGATGTCTGCAGGGAACTTGACCTTTTACCTAAAAATCAAACGATCATCCTCTTTCCACTGTCCACCAATGAAGTTTTATGAAATTTGCTTTAGGTAAGAGGAAAAACTGTGTGGGCAATACTTTTCATTTTCCGGTCATGGTAACGGACCTTTCAACTACTGACTTCAAAATAAACAGGGATTATCATTTCACCAAAGACAGTCAAAGTATGAAGTTTTATGAAATTAGCTTCAGAGAAAGTAATAAAGAGTTTGTACAAAGTTTCGTCAAAATCCAACAAGAAGCGCAGACAAGATTTAATCTGTCTCACCTACCACTTTGTGGTGGAAGACATAATTATAAAGACAATATTTTAGTTCATATGTATACTTTATTAAGCAAATAATTGAGCGAACATAAACTTCAGCATTGACTCTGGCCAGTGGTGTACATGGAGTCTTCCTCCACATGACGTGCAGACTGAAAGAAAAGAAAGACATAGAATAAATAGTTAATATAAGTCGAGCAGAGTATTCAATTTGAATCAGGTGTTGCGAGGGGGAGCTAAGGCATGTTTAGGGGAATGGGACAGTTTAAAATTTAATTATTGTTTAACGCCTCATCAACACGTTGTTTAGGTTATTTCGAGCCGCCCCAAAGAGAGGAGGAAAGATACATAGGCATCCAGGAACCCTGCCCTACGCTTACTACCGATTAGATACCTATGGTTCTTTAACGTGCTTGGAGGACAGACTCCGATACACAGGACCACCCGGTTTATGTTCCCATCAGACGAACGAGGCTAGCAGGACACATCAAAGTAACCCAGTGGCGCCAGTAAGAATTGAATCCGTGTTCACTGGATTCAAAGCCGATATGCTATAAACGTCCCTTGACCAAAACTGAGAAAATGGTACATCAAGTAAAGGGTCAATACATATTATATTGTGTATCATACGAGTATATGATTGAACTGACATGATTATAGAATCATTTTAATGTATTTTTCACCCAACAGTACAGCAAGAATCTATTATAAGGAAAGTTAATTCTGACAGAGGGTGCAATGCTCTATAAGTCATTTTTACTAAAAGAGGAATAAAATACAAGTCTTGCCAAAAATCTAAAATTGTTAAATTGTACACGTTTTGTTCATAGGATATTTTACTTTTATGACTTAGTAAGGTCATTTTACATGGGGAGAAAACACTAATATACAACTATTTATTTTCTCTCTCAAAACCTGGTGATGCCGCTAGTTTTAGAAATAAAACATGATTAAATAGGGCAGTTGAGAAGACACTTTTGTAGATGTGTGGTCTGTTCTGATGCGAAAATGTGTAAAACAGACACAAGATTGGAAATTTGCTCTGTGTCCCATTAATAAATTGGGGACCCATCACATAGACCAATTAGTTGATGTTAAAGGGACACACGGCAATCTTGAAGTATTTATCAAGCTTTAACATTAGCATCTCCATTTGTTAACCTGGTAACATTTTAAATTTAAACCTGGTTAAATAAAAGTGTTTCATTTTGTCTTCGTTATTCTATCAAATACTTAACTATATTACAGGTGCACTATTATCAACAGTAAGTAATGTGTAAAACAATTTCTTCTGAACTATTCTAATAAATAATATTAATGATGCACACATGTAAACTATGCAGAAAAATTAACCGAACTCCGGAAGTTTTAAACAAATAAAGACTGCCTAGTGTCCCTTTAACACAACTTGTTTTCGCATGTATCGTTTACACGAGCTCATATGAAAATCACGCTGCACTATCACTGAAAACATTTTTTACTCTAACTTTGAACAGCACCGTGCAAGCATAACACAAGCTCCATTTAAAGAACTACACAAGTGCAAACGATTTTTAAAAAGGCTCTTACCTCCATATGATCCAATGGCATTTAATACGTCTTGACATTCTGAAGTCGTCAGTATCAATTCACTTAGAGCTGCTCAAGGGCACGATTCACATTTGAGGCCTCTCTGAAAACATCAATCCAATGTCAATGATCAAACAGACATAGTTTATCCTTTGTTATACATAATGTAACATATTTAAAAAAGAAAAGATAAAATAACTAAATTGAATAAAACATGAATACTACTTGTGCTCAATAACACGGTTAATGTAATAAAAACATCTCTCATCATTCATTATACATGTAAAATATAATGTAGCCCAACTGGAGATCCATTAAAAACATTGTTCCACTTTCACAGCATATTTCCAGCCCATGGAATAGTCATTTCTTTTGAGACACACTGGAGGCAAGCGTAGTAGCTCCACCTCCTTAAAGGCTTTTAAGTGAAATGTACTTTCTCGAAATTGCGTTGTTTTTTTCGCAACAGAAAGTATGTAGTAAATGTAAATAAATGTCAATTCAAAATCACTTCCTTGCCTCAAAATTTTACTGTACATAAATATGAATCTGACCGATTTCAGTCAAATGTCTATGACAGATTACATTGTTTCAATGGTAGTTGTATCGGGTTATGTATTCACTAATGTGCGAGAAAATGGGGATAACATAACGATATAGAGACAACGCTAACAATTTACATTCATGCATCTGAGGGGTGGGGGTGGAGTTTTTTTTTAGTTTTCTTACCCCCTCCTTGTTTTCGGTATGCAAGCTCCATCTACCCCAACACCCCCATCTACCGTACTTGGGAGGGGGTGGGGTGCGGGGGACATTGATAGCATTTCTATTAGCAATTGTTTTATTCCACGAAACGTTCTGACACACAATGGGACGTTATTTCGTCCGTTAAGGTATTAGTTTTTACATAATCTACGGTTCTACGGTATGAAACACTGTACGCGTGTTGTTAGACTCCATAGGTACCCGTAGTGCTCGCCGACGTAGCGCGCCCAATTTCGGGTGTAAAAAAATGGCGTCTGTTTTAATTGAAAATTCGTAAAATAGTCCGTAAAATACAAAGAAATAGTCCATGTTCGCGGAGTTAAAATGCGAACAGAACTGATATGTTATAGGTCCGTGGCGTTCCTACTGATGTGTATCGAATAGCCATGTATACATATTCGCACGTGAAATGCATGGCTGGTTTCAATCAAGGGCTTACAACTGGTTTGAAATGACACCGTCATGTATTACGTAAAACTTTGGTAAAAAAAACGAGTAATAATTTCTTAGATGGCCATTAAAGATGAAATATACCAGTATATTAAATCCATCATCAAAACCAATTATATATGAAACAGATGATTTGCTGATAGTGTCTGATCCGATTGCTATGTGGGTTGGGGAATATTCGTGAAGAACTGACGGTGCATTCTTCCAAGTACCAATTTGAGATCTTAGTTAGAATTCTATACTATAAGACAGTGTTAGTTTTTCATTTTGTGTGGCGATTTCAGCCTCATGTTTCGACTTTAGCCTGCGTATCTCATTTTGATCTTCGCTGCGCAAGTTTGATGCCATTTGAACCTTATTTTTATACGCGTGATTCAGACGTGTGATATCTTCTATTTGTTCTTGCAAGGAACGTGTGTGCGCCATGAGTCTGTGTAATTCTGCATCCAGTCCATTCTCTGGTGTCTTTGCTCCGAATCTAGAATGTGTGTGTCACAGGTTTACTTGTTATTTTCTGATACGTGCATAGTATTGCTGGATGATACCATATTTAACTTCTTAAATAGTATATCTGATACCTCTTTGTACGGAAAGAGGCTGCACACAGTCTTTCTTTCGCGGAATTGTGTGAACCTGAGCCAGTTCCTTAAACGTTTCTTTTAAACGTTTCTTTGACGATTGTGTTCTTGTTAGTTTGATGATTTCGTCATAAAAGTGATTTGAACGAATAAGTTGTGTTTTTCGCAAATTAAATTTACGTATTTAGGGAAACCCTGTGTGTATTCCGTGTAGTCTTTGCGGAAACGAAAAGTAGGTCCGTATCTATATTCCATTATGAATGATATTGATAATGCTTGTAGTGAAAATGTGCATTTCAGGTAAATCCATAAAAAAACACACACAGATTATACACAAATTCTCCGATGTCCGAAATAGTAATTGAGGTTATTAGCACAGGTAGAATCACTCGCTCTTTGATGAGGTACACGGAAAATTTCAGAGTACTAAGAAGTCTTTCTTATTCGCGGTTCTCCCTACTGGTTCCCGTATGTATGCACGTGCGTAAGTATAAGTGTATGTAAGTGTATACTTATATGCGTTTTTAATATCGTGGACGTATGATGAAGACCTCTTTGTTGTAGTTAAAATTATTTGTATTTCTTGTAGATAAATTGTATTTAATTGAAACAGCAAGTAAATATATAAACACAAATGAAGTATACTATGTCCTTTAGTAATCGGTTGTGTAATCCAATTATATGTAATTTAGAATGAATGAATTTAAATATAGTTCAACTTTTAATAATGTCAACTAATAATTTGCAAGATATGGTTGGATCCAAATATATTAGAGACGGTTAGATCCGAACTCTCTGGACGCCTAAATAAGAATGTTCTATATCTGCACAAAGTCATCGAATATTGGATATTAATCTACCACAGGTATCCCCTTTAACAATCGTAAATAGTTGAATGAACGAACTCGCTGGATGTGCGGAGTATATTATAATACGTACTATTAAGCATGACAAAGGAAATCCATTAATAAAACCTAACACCAAGATTTGCCTGTATACAAATACTATAAATCGTAGCAGTATTTAACTAAATAAACCTTGTTCTTTAATTGAAATTGTAGAAATAAAATCTAAACATTACCATTGGAAAACAATCAAAAAGTATTTCAATTTGACACCAAACACGACATAGTTCAATTTAATGTTTTTGACGCATTAATTGAATTCACAATGTGTACGATTCATAAAAAAAATTGAGACTACTTTGACATTATAATATGTCACATGTAATTATATTTTAATTATGAAATATAGTACTGCGACAAGTGGACAAAATTGAAATCTAGTCATTAGATGAAACAGATAAAATGGAGGAGTCTGACGATGGGTCAGTTACATAATGATAACTGACCTGTTACCAAGAATCATTGAAACAGTACAAACTGAGACTAATTTACACCAACTGTCTCTTGTCGCAGAATGTATGAATGTAAGTTTTATTCAAAGCAATTTTGCTGAATGAGTGTTAATAATCAGCATCCAAAGGATGTGTTGAATCCATTTAGTTATACTTTCAGGTCTGACCACAATTACACAAGTTAAACAGGTAAGTTATCAAACAGATCTAATTTATGTTTTGGTGATACAAATGTAAATTTATACAAATAGCTTATATTCATTTTAAAAAATGTTTTTTTTTTGCTTAACCGGCGAAAGTAGTTTCTGCCTCTACTGAAGATCCACCCGTAGAAAAAACTATACGCTGTGAAAACGGCCAAAAATAACATAAAAAGAAAAAAGGCACATTGCATATATATATATTTTCGTACTATTCTGAATTTTACTAAGATGTTCAGTTGATATCAGTGCTTTAAAGGGGCTTGCATTTATTCTTTGATAATTCAGAAGTTATTGTAAACGTATACAACATGCATACGCCATAGTTAATTACCGTAATAATACTAAAGTATATTTTCCGAAACACGCTTGGGTGCAGGGAGTATGCCGACATTTTGTAATCACTAGTTTGAGTACATTTCCTACGCAGTTCTTTTTCAACCCACATTTAACGAAGTTTTTTGTTAAATGGAAATCTTTTTTATCATTTATAAAGCGAACTTCATTTTAGTATTGACTGGATTTATAATGTGAACTAAATGTAATGCAACACTAGTATTGCAAAACATGAAAAGTACTCACAATGCCAAACACATCACAACGTCTGGATAATATTTATTTTCGAGAAATTCTTGAGGCAAGCCTTTGCTAAAACATACAATGTTCTGGTCCAGTTGTTATTATTATTATTATAGAGTCACTTGTTACCTTAACATAAAATAAAGGCGCTTGTGATTTTAGAAAAAAATCTGTATAATGCTGTCATTTTAAACAAATGGACAATTGAAAAAGTTGGTTATAAATACACTCAGCAAAACATCTAACGCTTTCAATAGGTCAATAAATGGGAAATACACATTTGTATCGTCAAGCTATTTTCTACGCGAGTGCGTCATTCTGTTGGTGGCAATGTCAAAAAACAAATTGAGTAGTTTTTGTTTCTTTCAATTTCTGTAGCGTCACCTACTTAAGAAAAATCTCAAAATATCTCAGGTAAATGAAAATGACAACAGAACCTTAATTCTGTTATCAATTCATAATTGAATAAAACTATTATACGTAATGTTTTATACATTCTATGATTCTATAACAATGTTTTAAATCAACAAGATCGTAAATATAATGTCATACATTACATAAACCTTAGCACGTGTTACGTATGCTGAACAATAGACTGGTACGTAACTAGACTGGCACAGAATTGCCTGAATTTAGGGTTGATTCATTTAAATGATGCAAAACGAAAAGACCACATTCAGTTGTCCCGAAACTTATAACTATTCGGTAACTTTAAACCAGTAACCAGTTGGATTACATGCTATTACATTTACGACGACTTTTTGAGTTATTCCTTAAAACCGTTTTGCTCACGAACAGTCTCAATCAAACCGAGACTGCAATATTTCGTATGTGTCGTGCTCGGCCGTTTCCAAAGGTCCATTATCATACTCTTTTTTGGTAGCGTTAGAAGTTTCGCAGAATGTCTATATTTTAATAAAAATTAAATCCCCGACACATTACTATATCGGTATTATTTAGGGCAACACAATGCCATTATTTTATTCATCTTCCATTTATCTCTACAAGGCGTATGTGTGCATGAATGTTACACATGAACAATTATTCTGGCAAATGTTAACATTTAATATAAAGAAACATGAACGAATTATTAGAATAGAGCCAGAAATAGTTCATACATTTATATGGAATGAAACAAAAACTCAAATTTTGCATAAAAATATTTTATCGAAACAAGAGCAAATTCGTAACTTTACTAGCAACATTGACCAGGAAAATGTTCAATTATCTACACAATTTATGCAAGAAAGCGTAGACACAGTCATGGGCCAAAATATCGTTATAAAGAGCACATCTTATAAAAAAAAAACAAGGCACTCGAATAACTGGTTTAACGAAAGCTGCAAAAATAGGAGAACATATTTCCAAAGGGCTAGAAACACCTTTATGAAAAATAAAACCGACGAAAATAGACGATTTTTTACTAAAGCTAGAAAACTATTTAATCGTACTAAATGTAAGGTGCGTGCAAAATTTAAACAAAATGAAGGCAAACGATTATGTGAAATAGCCAAAACTAAACCTGGAGAATTTTGGAAAAATATAAATAAACATTAAAGACGAAAGAGAAAACGTCAGACATTTTATCAGTTCAACGTTTTATACTCATTTTAAAGCCATCTTTCAAGTTGGAAATAACTTACCGGACTTCGTTAACAAAGAGTATGATAATGGACCTTTGGAAACGGCCAAGCGCGACACATATGAAATGTTTGATTGAGACTGTTCATGAGCGGTAGAGAAATTATGCTAGCTACCGCTCACGCCCTCTAGCCCCGGGTTGAGCAGAACTCAATATTCATAAAATCAATATTACAAAATTTTAACCATCCCGAAGATGGCATGCATATGCCGTGGACATGGAGTTTACTACTTCCCCATGTCGTACGGCGTATGGTCCCAGTATATAATAAAATTAAATGCCCCGAAGAGCGAAATAAACATAATGGAATTTAGTTGGGAGCAGCGGCTATGAAGCCTGCGCATAACAAGTAACAGCCAAAAGACTAAATTAAAAAGCAGACAACATATCCTATGAGTGGTTAAACAATACCCAGAGCCTTTTATCGGCCGGAGTAGTGGAACCACCGAATCAAAAATTAAGTAAGAAAACAAAAGAAATTGAAATTGTACCACCGATAACTAAATATAAGCATCGGGCTCGGCGATCTCCATAACACGAACGATAATAAATCCGACTTATAGACCCAGACCTAGACGGGGAAATAACGTACGATGAAATAAGTGTAGTAATAGGTAGGTCTTTGAAAAATAAAAATCAGCTGACACTCTTTTAGCTGAAGTCTTAAAATTGTCAAAAACTATTATTTTACCATTTATTGTTAAGCTTTTTAACAAAATATTTTTGAATGGAGAGTACCCGAAATCATGGGGTGAAGGAATGATTATACATCTATTCAAAAATAAGGTGATATTGACTCTACAAACAATTATAGAGGAATAACACTTATAAATATGCTGCCAAAAATATTTTCACATCTTTTATTAAACCGCATAAAAAATTGGTCAGAATTGCAAGATAAAATTGACGATAACCAATTTGGATTTCAAAAAGCTAAATCTACAGTAGATAATATTTTTATTTTTTATTCAATAATTGCAAAGGTTTTCAATACAAAAAGAAAAAAGCTTTATTGTGCTTTTATAGACCTTTTGATACCGTCGATAGGTATTTATTTTTGCATAAACTTACTCAAGAAAATGTAAGCCCGAGAATGCTGAAAACACTACAGTCAATATATTCTTCGGTCAAATGTTCTATCAAATATAAAAGTACTATATCTGGGCCCAGTTGTTCAAAGATCGGTTAGCTTAATCCTTGGTAAGTGTAAACTTTTAAAGTACCCTTTCTCATAAAAATATGTTTTGTAATATTACAAGTTTATAGTTTGCATTTCTTCTCAACATAATGCTTTCACATGCTAAATTTCTGGATGAACTATTCATTTATCGGAAATTCAGAGAGATTTGAAATGTTCACTTAACGCTCGGTTAAGTTAACCGATCTTTGAACAACTGGGCCCAGTTTTCGTTTCAAATAACGGTTTAAAACAAGAGGACCCGTTGTCTCCGATAATGTTCACGTTTTTCAATAATGATCTATCTAATAGTATCAACACATATAGCAGTGATATATTTAGTATTGACGAACTAAAGGTATTCATTGTATTATACGCAGACGATTCAGTGATCTTTTTTCAATCGGTAGAATCTTTACAGAGTATGTTAAATGACCTGCAAAATTATTTTAATGTTTGGGAACTTAAAACTAACACAAGTAAGACAAAAATAATGATCTTCGAAAATGGCAGACCCTCAAATCCTGCATTTGTTTTGAATGGAATTCAGTTAGAAATAGTTTCATCATTTCAATGTTTAGGAGTGGAATTTTTCAAAAACGGTAACTGGTCAAGAACCCAGCAGAATTTAGCTCAGCATGCGTCATACTCATTACAGAAATCATATAATGTATTTAATCAAATAACAATCCCAATCAATGAGAAGTGTAAATTATTTGACTCTCTTGGTGGGTCTATTTTAAATTAAGCATGTGAAGTGTGGGCTTTCCATGAAGCTCCTAACGTAGAAATAGTTCATAATACATTTTGCAGAAACATCTTATGTGTCAGAACATCGACAAATTTAGAAGGTTTATACGATGAGCTAGGTCGTTACCCTTTAACGATATACAGGAAAATGAGAATGCTTAAATACTGGGTTAAAGTGCTTACCAAACGCGATTCCTTGATTTATAAAACTTACATCATGATAAACAAGAATGAAAACACACTAATAATCACAGGTTTAATCGCATGAACTGGCCTGGTACATTAAGAGATAATTAGAAAATCTGTGTTTTCGGATGTTTGGCATAGTCAACTAACGATCGATATCCCTTACGATCAAATTAAACTCAGAATTTTAGATCAGTACAAACAATATTGGTTTGGATCTATCAATAATTCTAGCAGACTATTGACATATGGCAGATTTAAATTTAATTTTAACTATGAACAGTATTTAAGTACAATTACTACTAAATTCCGAATTGCTTTAACGAAATTTAGAATATCTGCACAAGAACTTGCTATCGAAACAGGTAGACATAATAATATTGAACGCAATGAAAGGGTTTGCATTTTTTTTGCAATATGCGAGTTATTGAGAATGAGTACCATTTTCTGCTTGTGTGCCCGTTTTACTCTGAACTAAGATTTCTGCCTATATATTTCTGCAGATGGCCAACACTTAATAAATTAGACTCTCTTATGTCAAAGCAATCTAAAAATTAAGTAAATATTTATATTATGCCTTTAAAAAACGCATTCAAAATAATTAATATACATATGCATGCATCACAAAAGTGGGTGAACTTGATATATTTGAGTGTGAGTGATACACATCTATGGCTAAGGCTATTCAATGAACTTGAACTTATGACGATATGTTGTAATTGTCAATATATAAAAAGAAGTGTTGTTAATATTAAACATGCATATTTACTTTCCTCCAAGTAAAACGTATTATATATTGATGACGGATATACACTTCTCAAAACTGCTAACTACACCGCTACGTTTTGGGTTATATATATCGATGGGTTGAATGTTTTTCAATAAAATAAAAAGGAAATACCAATTCAATCATTTTTACATCATTTCATTTTATTTTTTTCATGGGCAATGCTAGAACTAAACCACAATAAGCAATTACAAACGACCCATGTAAACACTAAAGTCACACTTTTCATTTCTTGTTCATAAAAGTGTGACTTTAGTGTTTACATGGGTCGTTTGTAATTGCTTATTGTGGTTTAGTTCTAGCATTGCCCATGAAAAAAATAAAATGAAATGATGTAAAAATGATTGAATTGGTATTTCCTTTTTATTTTATTGAAAAACATTCAACCCATCGATATATATAACCCAAAACGTGAGCGGTGTAGTTAGCAGTTTTGAGAAGTGTAAGTCACCATGAAAGGGAGAGACAGACTTTTGTATTTTCACATTTATATGTAGGCTATAAACTAATGTATTGTGGTTTAATGCTGAATGATGTTATGTTATAATAATACGCAAGTGATACAAGGACAGACATGGAAACGAATAGTTCATGTATACTGAAAGGAAAAAGAAACGCAGGGTCCGTATTTCCGCTATATATTGTATGTTTAATATGCAACTGCTAATCGAATGGTACAGGGTGACATTAGGCCTGTCCTTTTAGAAAGAAGGTTTACCCCTTTAAAGTTACATTATCGCCAGAATGCGCATTTGGCTCAAGCAGGTGAGCAAACTTAGGCTTTAAATGTTGCAACCACTTAACATTAAATGCAGTACTGAACTGGCTCAATTTTTCAAAGAGGAACTTCAGCATTTATGAATTTCTTGTTACAGCGTGTACTGTGATTAAAACGTCTACAACATCACAGTTGTGTCCTTTCTCTAACTAACTGCACTTTTTTTTACAAAACATCTTGGGATTTTCTTGGAATATATATGGAATTAAGTGTGCAGTATATGCAATATATAGCGGAAATACGCACCCTGCGTTTCTTTTTCCTTTCAGTATATATAATGTATATATCCACCATCTCATTCTTTGGGAGTCGTTATAGCTACAGGTAATTACCCTATACAGAACATTTCTATTCTTTGTGCAGGCCAGGTTTTCTTTATCCAATGAAAGTAATCCGCCATACTTTTCGGAATTGATGTCTAGACCATTGTTAAAACCTGTGAATCAGTTATAGTTGAATAGAATGCATGACACATTATTACCTAATAATTTTATTTTCGAGCCCAGTCGGAAAGAAATCTTCGTACTTTTATTATTTACAAACAAATAAAACCAATTCAATACTTTATAACCGACTATAATTACATTAGGTTACAGGAGCTTACTTGTGTAAATAAATAAATAAAAATAAAGTGCGGATATATAAAAATGACTATACGCATCTGGTCCCACACCGTGCTATTGATATACTGAATAGTGAGGACCAGGATCGGATGGGAGGAGTCATAGCACTCCTGCTATGAACAAACTGATGTGTGAATATATAATTATTGATAAACAACTTTCAAAATTAAATGTTAGATAATGTCTTGCCTTGATTTAAACAAAAAACAACAAAACAAAAACAAAACAAAAAACATATCCTTATACAATAAATAGTAAAACGGTGCCACATACATATTATGAATATTTCGGAGTTTTAATATAAGTCTTATAAAGGTACTGAGAGCAGATTTATAGCAATACAGTTATAAGCGACATATTTAAATGATAGCCCAACAATCCTTCCTCGGTACTCGGTTTTCAAATTATTGTGCAGGTCAACCCACAGACATATTAGGTCTGGGGTCAGTAGACTGGTACCCAGTACGAAGGAGTCTACTGGTACCCGAAAACATACTCATGAGTGCAGGTTAGGCTGGAGGACGGCTACGTATCGGATGTGGTTAGGTTGACTGGTCCCCGTCTCAGTGTTTTTTGTTTATTCAATCAGACTACAATTCTGTTATTATCATATTTTTCTTCAAAGTTCCATCCACTTATGTTTGAAGCCAACAATTCAAAGAGGACTGAATTTCGAATATTTTGTGTTCTGTGATAGCTGGAGTTGCCTCAAATGCTATAATCAAACAGAAAGACTGTGTCCAAGCTAGGGGTGTGGGAGCAATGCCCTTAATACAGATTGTCGTCTGCAAATCAGTAAAATTCTAACTGAAGTTTAACTGATAAAAGTTCAATAAACTTTATGCAACAGTATTATTTTATACAACCAAGTTGAACTTCATACCTTTAAAATGTATCCATAGTAACCGATAACAAAATAATCCAATAATTCAAATAACTATAAACATCCAGTTTAACAACAGTATATTCCGGGCGGCAATCAAGAATCACTGTTAACTATTATACAACTTTTAACAAACAATAATTGTGATTGTGAAGGGTTTCAACATTGTTTAAGAGGGTTGATCAAGATGGAGCTTAATTATTCCATCTCGATCAACCATAATCTTTTAAACTCTGAACGATTACTTTCCTTTGAAAAAAAAGATTAGTGAGAAAAAAACGTTTCCACTATTTCATTTTCATGTGAATTTAATTTATTCTTTTAAAATTAATTAATAAAAGAACCTTCCCGTAAAGAAATGGCATCGTCCGAATACAACCATATTTTATTAACGCTCAAATGTTTGCAAATTCATTAGTCTTGTAATTACTTGTTTCCATATTTGAAAATGTTATCGATACAATATCTAAATTAAGCCATATTTATGATAAACTGACCACAATTTTCAAACTGAAGTGCACAAATAATGATAACGTGTATTTTAAGGTATAAGGGATCCAGTGTTAAGGGTTGTAGATTTGAATTTCCGCTCTATTATCTGTTATTTGCTGATATTGTATCATATGTGTCTTTGCATCAAAGTTTTTGAACATTTCACTACCCGGGTAACCGTTTCAATTGTCAGTCTTGAGAATCAACCAATCATTTCACGAGGAAAAGATATAGCTACTTGGCCATTAGACAATTTAGCGTAATGATACGCCACCAAACGTTGGCAACTTACTGACAGGTCGCTCGGAATATAAAGCGACCGACGCAACGAATTTGACATATTTTACGAAGTTTTGTTTTTAGCGATTTTGTTCCTAGCGATTTATTCAATATGATTTGCGTGTGCTTGATCTTTCTGGCTTGTTGTCTGACTTATAGGTATGTATAGATTAATTGTATTTTACATTATATGAGTGACATTGCTTTACAACGCTCTATTATCCGATTTCACATTATGATTTTCAAAAAAAACACATCAGTTCTAATAAAAAACAAACATCAGAAAATGTAATAATACACAAAAAAATGTTAATAATCAAAATAAATAAAATTAAAACATTGCTATGACGTCATCCTTTGTTGTTTCTGTACAGAAAATAGCATATTGTACTACACACACTCCTTACCTGTAACTTTCCAATATTTACCACGCAGCTGTCCATTATTTTTAAGAATGGACAGTAACTGTCCAATATCTTTTAAAATTATTGGACAAACCATTCTTAAAAACAATGGACAGTTGTGTTGTAAATAGTGGATAGTTACAGGTAGGGTTTCTTGTGTGTAGTACAATACGATTGATAAAATGCACACATAAAAACAAAAGACGACGTTTACTCAGCAAATGCCTAAAACAATTTAACACGTAAATACATAGAATAAGATATAATTTAGTAAAATACTTCCTAATTAAATTGTTTTCAATACTAACCGTATTTTAACCGCGTTTGTTATTTTACATACAAATCATGCTCGGTTGCAAATAAGATAAGTTTATGTCACTTTTAAGTAAAATCATGCAATTGCCAACAGCAGCTAGACTCAGTTGATAGGAAGGATATTATGGGTTCGAGCCTCAGTGGGGATTTAACAAAAGGGCGGTTGGAGTCTATGTTATGAGGAAATAAAAGAATTGAATTGAAATATTGTAATGACTCATCAACACTTTATTGGTTATTTAGATCAGCTCCAGAGGTAGAGTGGGGAGGGTACATATGAATCTGTGAACCTGCCATACTCTTACTAATGAATATATTCCTGTGGTTCTTTGATAAGACTCCGAACCACGGAACCGTCAGGTTTACACCCAATTCGACGGATGTCTAAGGAAAAAGTCTTGCCCAAGAACACACCACCGAAACTCAGAGTCGCCGGTAAGACTTGAACCCGGATCCTGCTGATTTCAAGTCCACCTCTTTTTCCACAAGCACCAGCACATAAAATAGCAATAGTAATATATTTCACAGAATAATATATCACGGCTACCGGATTCCTATCTTCTCCACACCTCTTGGTGGACTCTAAACATTAAATGCTAATATATTGATGAGCCATTAAATATTTAAAGTGATAAATGCTACCTGGTACATTCAATGTTTTACAGTGGAAGGCGAACAGAAGTAAGCTTACCAAGGCGTTGTACCAATAACTCCATAAACATAATCTACTGCGAATTTAAAATTCATAAACAAAATTTAAATCCATTCATATTGTTCACATGTTCAGCTGTCCAAACACAGGAAATCCAGAGCGCTTGGTCCAAAAAAATAAATCCTTTATATGAATATATTATATAAAGGAATTTTTTTTTGGATCAAGCGCTCTGGATTCCCTTTGTGTCCAACATCGTTTATTTCAATGAAAAAAGCGGGCACGCATGTGACTTGTACTTTTCAAAAAGGTCATGATAAGCACGATGTTGGAGCTTATGTTTCAAATACTTTACACAGACGTATTACACTTTAACTCTCACTAAATGCACGGACTGTGTGCACGGGCTTATTCATCATTTCGTGACACCCAATAAAGCATTTGTGACCAGTACACATAATAACACATTAAAGAATGTTGTATATTTATTGTGCTGTGCTCTGATTTTTGGTCTTAAAACAATTAAGAAATACCAGCTAAGTTTTGTATTCAAAAGCTAAATTATGAACATATATTTCTGCATTAAAATAAATTACAAAGTGTTGTAAACTATTCTTACCCTCAATATAGCAATGCTCTACAAATAAAACACTAAGAGCGGGCCTAAATTATGTACTTGAGTTGATCAGCCATGAAGCGTGCTGGCTGTAAATATTCAAGCTTCCCATGCTTTTCCAACGACCAAGTAGCGTTGGGAAATGTGTCTTTAAGTCAGAGATAATCCTCAAACTGTCCAATCTTTCAGAGAAACACATGGTCTCGGCGCAAGCTCCACGACCATATGTTTCTCTGAAATATTGGACAGTTTTCGGCTTATCTCCTTTACATAAAGACTTGTTTTAACGAAAGAAACCAAATTTTCTTTTATCAAATCTTTTTTTCAAACGTTTTATTTTTCTAACAACCGTGTAGGTATTTGCGATGGCATTTCTCTGTGTTCGAGAGACTTAATATTCCGGGACCACAACCAAGCTGTATCTCCGGTAACCTGGTGCAAATTGTCAAAAAAGTAAGCTCACTTTATGAATATTATTATTTTTATTTCACCTTGTCTCTTTTTCTGTGTGATGCTTCTGAGTAATACACGTGCACCTTATCAGTCCGACATTAACACACATTGTACGGTGTCGCGATTCATATGCAAGACCAGAAAACGCACTGGCCGAAGCGAAGCAAGATCCTGCGAACCATGTACGGAAGGCCGGTTGCGCCATGCTTCATGTAAAATGCAAAATTCGTCTAAATAGAAACTGATAGAAACGTTAGAAAACGTTTGACCGTTCCAAGGCGGTAGCCCTATTGTCAACCCTTTTATGTTTGTGATGTCGTTTGCATATATTATTACTTTTGCCTTCTTGTTTGTCTGATTGCGTGTTTGTTTCTGTGTTTTGTGGTTGATTGTCCTCCTTGAATGCTACTTTCCCTGTCCGATCTTTTTATATTTCTTTCTTCTTTTCCAGTAAAATTAAACTCCTTAAAAGAGTAAGATAAACGGTAATAACTTGCTATTCGAACCTATAGGCAGTATCTTAAACAGTTTAACGGTCAGTAAAGGATAGCATGTAAATAGTACCTATCTTTCAAAGATATCATATATTTACACCAATATCCAATATCAGATTGCTGAAAGTTCCTTTAGTATATTTTTTTCTTACTTTTCAACATTAGCAAAATAAATAAAAGAAAAGTAATAAACATATTTGCTAATTGTCATACGCCTTTTGATATTGCAGGGGCATCTTCATGCGATGATTTCTTGGCAAAAAGAACATGGACGAGTTTTCGGGTACATACCATTTTATTTTCAATTAATGATATATTTATTTATCTTAGTCTCATAATATTATACATTCATACAATACAATATATTTAAATGTGCATAATAAAACATATTCTACGCCATTTAAAGTAGAATTATCAGACTATGTATGCGTTTTAAAACTATGTATGCGTTTCAAATATTATCCGTCGATAATAATGATTTATTTTACGTTCATAACGTTTATCGTTTTTGATACACAGACTTGTAAATGAGGAAGTGTCAATTCTTACGGATGGCGGGAGGTGTACTTTACTGGTTCTACCCAGGAAAAGTGGATGGTCTGCCTCCATCACAAAAAACAATCAAAAAAAAACAATCGACCTTCATATAGAACCTTATTTGTGTTGAAAACTGACGTAAAACACCATACAAACAAAATTTAATACACACCGTTAAATATTGTGACAAGTACTATAACAAACTAGTAATGTCATTAACTGTGCATTTTAATCCTTCATTCTGCGTTTAGTGCGCTACTTTAAATGTTATGATAGTTACAAATTGGAGCATAGAACAACTACTGACAAGTAACTGTGAAGTTCGACTTCTTGTATTATAAATTATTTCATAAAAACATACTGACAATTAACTGTGTAGTTCGACTTCTTGCATTATACATGATTTGACCTTTCGATTCCAGGTACTTTGAGGGCTGGACTCCGGTAATCTCCATTTCTGACCCCGACATTCTCCGGGAGGTGCTGGTCAAAGACTTCACCAACTTCCGAAGTAGAAAGGTAATTAAAAACTTCATATCAATTCATTAATAATTTACTTTTAATGAAATGGATTAAAGCGTTTTGCATATGTCGAATTATGATTAATACATTTCTATGTTAACGTTTTAGGACTTGCATGCTTTCCGACAGGAGACTAACTTAAAGTGACACACGGCAATCGTTAAATCATTGATATTAATTTTAAGAACAGTATAATGCAAATTATTTTTGCATATTATTAACTATTGATTATTTTGCACCAATAATATATTTAAACCTATTGCAAATGAGCAAATAAACATGAAAAAAACTGAAAATTGTATTAAATTATATGCAAGCAGATTAAGTCTAATCGATCCTGGATTAAAGTTCTCCGGCCATGTTTTGCTTCTTGAACATGTTCATGTTTATTTAAATCGAAATCAATACACAACAATAGATATTTACAATTCACACATTGCATTATCTGTGAAAAGCGTGAATAAGATTTTATTTGATGACGTAGGAAAGTAGAAAACTTTGAACAGGTAATTTAATCCACAGGAAAATGTTTTTATCAATTATCTGGCAATAGTTGTGCAGCTATACAATTAAGATAACCTCATTTCCCCGTGCAGTCACACAGTGGTAAAAGTAGTATCTACGTCATGCAAATATAAATACTTATTTTTTCAACAACTTAGTAGCGGTTTTCGATATATGTTTCTCTCCGAGACTATCAAGAAATGTTCATATGATGTTTAAGAGTTAAATTTATTAATTGATAATATTACAGAAAGGGTGGCCATTCATCTTTAATATTGATAAAAAAAAAAAAAATTCAACGTTGCCGTGTGTCTCTTTAAGATTTAACCAATAATGTACTCTGTTCTTAAACGCCAAGACATCGTTTCATTAAAAAAAAAATCAACTGTCAAACTAAATTGTTGATCTTATTGTATATAGCCTTTCCCGCTTGCTCCGAAAAAATCCCTGGGCCTCTTTCTGGAGAATGGTGATCAATGGAAGAAGAGCCGAACGTCCTTGACCCCTGCCTTCAGTTCCGCTAAAATGCGACAGATGTTTGCTACTATAAATAACAGCGTGGATCACCTGATTGACAACACTGACACTATCTGTAAAAGTGGCAAAGCCTTCGACATGTATAGGTAGGTGCGTTGGTTATAGTTATGAAACCACTAATTATTTCCCCCATAGACACTAATGTTAAAATGCCACATATTAATGATTTGCTGCAACTTCAACACACGTATGGATAATGAAGTAGTGTAATTTAGAAAACTAATTTTCCACTTGAAAAATCACCAGAAAAGGTGGGGTCACAAGAAATGTAAGAAAGTTCCTGTTTGTTTACCAAACAGGTCAAGGATACAGCTGTTTTCAGCTGTTTTCATTGACAGTTGCTCACAAAGTGTACATTTCGAAAATGTTCATCAGTGATCCAATAACACCTATAAATACGCTTCTTATACATACAATTACACAATCGAATAGAAATGGGTAGTTTTCCCCTAATTATACTGCCCATTTCCATAAAAAAAAGGAGGGATTACTTTTTATTATAGGAACTACATTCGCTACACCTCGGAGATTTACATGTAATTGGTGGTGGTAAACATTATATGTCCTAACCTAGTTTAATGTTTGTTAAGTTAACGTCCTACCATTGCTGGGTACTACTTCCCAGTGTATGCTTGTGTGGTTCCCTTTAATTTCTTCAGATCGATTCTAAGAGTTGACAATTCTATAGGCTTACCGCGACAATATCTTTTTGCGTGTTTGGATATGAACTATATAATATGTAATATGAACTATATAATATGTAATATGCAATACCGGCGTTAACATGACAAGTTCGGATATTTCAATTATTTATACCCTGATATTGTTTTTTTATATTTAAATTGAATCAACTTTCTGTACTGAGACTGCCATCCTAACCTAAGGTTTTCAAGAGGACATTTGATTTTCGCATTGCTGATTGCCAATTGCTCCATTAATGGTTTCGACTCTAAACATAATCAGTATTTACAATACTTTACACTTTTCAGTATTTACCAAAGTTTAACCCTGGATGTCATCGGAAGATGTGCTTTTGGACTGCAGACGAACGCCCAAACGGACAAACAGGATCCGTTCTTGCAGAACATCCGGCTTCTGTTCGACGGCCTTTCGAAAACATGGATACAGCCGCTAGTCAGTAAGTACAAAGCTAAACAGGTTTAAACAATCACAACTTACTTCGGCCGCCGCAGTTTTTCAAAAGGTTTTTATGTTCTCATCTTCCTATTTATTTTCCCACTTCGACTCCCAAAGTATTGAAAAGTTCAATGCATTTTCTTAACAAATACTGTTAAAAAAACTAATAATGCGCAAGCTATCGTATTTTTTAATACTTTATAAGTCAGTTCTTTTATTCAGCAAACTCATTTCTAATCTTCATCGCCTGTTACAGTTTGGTGGTTACACAATATAGTGACAATAACTTAATACAGATCACTTTCTTTTTTTCCAAATAATAGTATATTAATATAAATATGGAAAGAACAGTAGCACCAATATAATTGCAACATTATTTTGATAAATACTTTAACCCTTAACCCACTAACCACGACTATAATAGCCTTTGCGTCCATTATAAACCCAGATCAGCAGGCTGATCATGTTTTACAATGTCCGGCTGCTGATCAGTCATTTCCCCCAAAACACCCCTTTGTCACGAAAATGGAATGGTCTTAATTTAAAGAAAGAACAGTTCATTATATATATGTAGCGGGTTAAGGGTTAATACTTGTCAATGTTCTCCTCCTTATAATCAGTAATGACAATCTCCGTCTTGCTGTTGCAGTGCTGATGCCGTTCCTCTCCCATTTCGTCTTCGCCTTGAAAAACGTCGTGTTTCTCTTTGGCGTGAACCCAGTCGTCAGACTTAGGAACCAGATGAAAGAAGTCATCCAGATCAGGAAACAGCTCGGGGTAAGGTTCTAGTCAGTAAAAAATAAGTATAACAATAGAACAGGAAATGCAGCTTTCAGAGAACACAGTAAACCGTATACTAGTACCTGAGAAGGGTTCATCGCATCACTGGTTGCATCTAGGTCTTAATTTATTGTAGTAAGACTCAGTTAGGGGTATATGCAAAAATATATGTTTATAAGCGCGTTACTACTGTCTCGCCGCAAAGCTAGCTTTTATGGTGATATCGGTAGAGCGCCCGCTTCACATGCAATCGTTTCGAGTTGAAAGCCACTGAGTTGCTAATTTTTCCTCGCCCGTTTACGTTGGTGCCGTGACCAGGATATTTACTGTTGGAGGCTGTTTAGCTGAGGTATCTAGGGACCTGGGTTGTGTGATATTTGTAGCATGACAAATATCAAGTTAAAAGGATGGAGGTATGTAGTAGGACTCAGTTAGGGGTATATGTAAATATATAGGTTTATAAGCGCGTTACTACTGTCTCGCCGCAGAGCTAGCTTTTATGGTGATATCGATAGAGCGCCCGCTTCACATGCAATCGTTCCGAGTTCAAACTCGCTGAGTCGATAATTTTTCCTCGTCCACTTACATTATATATATGTAGGCACGGTAGTGGTGCGTTGAACCCCCGGTAATTGCCGAGTTATATTACTAATTATAATACCGAGGGGCGTTATTTAATGGACTGCAGCATACACGACACGTTACATTCGAATAATTTACACTTTAGGAGTTTACTAGAATATTACATATCATTGTTTTACATTCTAAGTTGTATTTGTATAAAAGTAAGTATAAAAATCGAACAGGAAAACTAAAACACGCATAAAAAAAGAAAAGAAAAAAGTAGAAACATCGCACGCGACACCACACACATGAAAGGGTTGACAATAGGGGTGCCGCCTTGGGACGGCCAGTGACAATAGCGGTGCCGCCTTGGAACGGTCAGTGACAATAGTGGCGCCGCCTTGGAACGGTCAGTGACAATAGGTGTACCGCCTTGGAACGGCCAGTGACAATAGGGGTGCCGCCGTGGAACGGTCAGTGGCAAAATGTCCGATGAGGGTTTAAACCAACTACAAGGGTGAACCTAACCTCACTCTTACCTTGTGTCATGCCAGTTAACGGGACAGTCTAAATAAAGAAACCCCTTCTGCATCATCTAACAAACTAGGCAACATTAATAGGCGATATTAGTAAAACACAAAGATGATCATGTATATATGAATATAACAAAAAAGTCTAGAAAGCCACAAAGCAATTAGTCAATTCACAAAGCAATTATTCAATGCACAAATCAATTACTCAGTGCTATGACTTGGTAAAAGTCAGAGCAACAAGAGCAACAAGAGAATTAACCGATTAAGAGTTTGACGCTTTTTAACAAAAGATAAAGCAGAAATAATGTATAAACCAATGTATAAACCATTGTAAGAAATCTGTAAATATTACCATCACTTATGCCATTATTTAAGTGCTTTTCTTTTCTACAGTTTTATTTCCTCATTTCAGCACGAGAATGTTGCACCAGATCTTGTCCATTTGATGATCTTCCCTAATTCTGATAATAAGAATAGCCGGAAGAACATCGAACCCATGTCAGAGCGGGAAATCGTCGCACAGAGTCTTACGTTTCTATTGGCCGGTTACGAGACTACGTCAGCAGTTCTTGCGTTTCTCACATTCGTGCTTGCAACGAATGAAGAGGTACAGGATAAACTGTGCGAGGAAATCGACACCGTTCTAAAGGGAAAGGAAGTGACGTATGAAGGCGTTAACAAGCTGATATACTTCGACTTGGTGCTGGATGAAGTATGCAGATTGTACCCGACAGCATCTCTGTAAGTGTAGAATATGTACATAAGATTGCACATTCCATGTTTAATACACATGTTATATTTATATACATTTTAACGCATACGTTTACGTCACCTATGAGCGGAAGTCAAGTAAATTGCCGGAAATCAAGTAATTCGATGGCAAAATTAAGTTTATGCTCTATTTGCATTCACGGAAGTCTACACGTACTACCAAAATAATTAATTTACAATGTGTCTGAGAGGTGCGATTGTATCAGAGATGTGAACAATGACTGTAAGATGTGATTTAACTAATGAAATGCAGAAGAAGGTTTTATACATAATTGTTTTCTTTTCCAGAATTATAACACGTAAGGCTGCCGCCAAGAGAATATATAAAGGTATAACCATACCGGCGGGCATGTCGGTTCAGGGAAACGTGTGGGCGTTGCACAGAGATGAGGAATTCTGGGAAAACCCCGAACAATTTATACCCGAAAGGTGAGTATTATGTTTTTGAAGTGTGTTATACTTACATGTGTACGTTCGAACTGAGTTCACTTTTTTATAGTTTTTACCACAAGCCACCCGGTCTTTGAAATATGTAATATAGGATATATATGTATTATGTTGACCTATATGCAGTAGTGGGTCCTGCTTATGACCCATCGGTCGACTTGAGCACAGGTTTAGGGGAATTCCACATGTATCATATGCATATATTTAATAAAATATTTTGCCTTGTTTAATTAGTTATGCCAAAATCAAATACTTGTAGTAGTACAAACCAGGTATTTTTTAATTGGCTAGATTTTCTGCGGAGAACAAGCCCAACATCAAGCCATTCTCGTATTTGCCGTTTGGCGCGGGGCCCCGTATGTGTATTGGACAGAGGTTTGCCATCCTGGAAATCAAGGTGGCCGTTGCCAGAATACTGCAGAACTACACCTTCTCTAGATGCGCAGAATCACAGGTATTTTGTTAACTATCCATAAATCCCACATTTATTTAGCAACATTAAAACAGCCAAACATACTAACATGAATCTTTCAACAAAACAATACTGGAAGTTTTTCTCTGATATACACAGTGTCATTTCCACAAGCACCGTAAACACTATTATTTCGAGTAATATTTGCACTGGCTTTGCCTCAGATATTGTATCAAGGTTAATGCTATATAAAGATTTTGCTTTTAATACAATTCTAAATAAAAATGTTCTCGGATGCATTTTTTTACTGACTATTCTAATGACGTCATTTGTTTTATCTGCTAACATTATCTCATGTTTGCGTTCGTCGTTCCAGGGGATCTCCTTTTCGGTATTTATTGACATTCATTTAGTGCTTTGAGTGGGATGTAAAAAGTCGCACCAATGGTTGGAAATTAACTAAAACCTTTGAATTTCAGGAATCATTGACACTGATTGCACGCGGAGCTATAGTACCACGTGACGGCGTGAATCTTCGCGTTCACAGACGACACTCAATATGAGCATGGTCTAAAAAAGCGCCTTTATTGATACTTCAACAGTTCAAATTGAATCAAATTGAAAAAGGTCCTGAGTATATCCTTGTCGCATACAAGGTTATGGAGTGAAGCTGACCTCGAACTCTCGAAGAGAACTCTCGCGCAGGGCGTGAACCGTAACGGTGCTTCATGTTACCACGGTGTCTCCGATGAACAACCTGCCGAATGTTAATGAGTTTCTGCAACATTGTAAGATAGATGGGTGGAGAACTTGTACATGTTAGTAGTCAAACAACATTAATGCCATGCTCAGTCTCGGAAAATAGAAGTCGATGCGTGCTGCTTGGCATGGCAAACACAAACTAGGAATGAGATCTGGGTTATAGATGGTCACAGACAATACAGGTGTGGACTTCGGTAAAACATGATTACGATATATAAAATCACATTATTGCTACACATAGCTGAAGATGAGGGAAATTATTGTGAATGATTGTAATCGTCTGGTCAGAGTACATAATGCCCGGATGAATTAAACAATATATAGGCACAAGAAGAAATAAATGTAACTATATGGCCAGTCTAAAATTGAGCCGTTTACAATACTATTTCTTATGTACCTTTTAGCTTTACATGCATACAGGGTTTGTGTTTTCTTTCTTTCTTTCTTTCTTTCTTTCTTTCTTTCTTTCTTTCTTTCTTTTTCTTTCTTTCTTTCTTTCTTTATTTCTTGTTCTACCTTTACTCATGTTTATGTTTTGACGTTTGTGATATATTTACCTATGGTGGTGTATTTACTTAAATTGTTTTGTTACCAGCTGAGATTAGTAGTATAAATAAATGCATGTAGGCGACATGTAAAACATGTGTCTTTTTTGTTTGTTTTCTTTTGTAACAAGAATGTATCGAACTACGTGTTTACAGCAATGTAACATCGTAACGAGGTTGATTGTGCACATTTAATTGCACACCTTTTTTTGTGACTCCGTATATACAATGTAAAAGAGCAATTAACGCAGCCGTTTTTGCTTTACACACATCTACTACGAGCATGAACAAATAAAACAAAATCTCCTCAATTGCAATAAATGTTCTGTTTCACTTTATTGGAAACTCACATTCAAACCATCAACACAAATGATAAGTTTTATAGTAGGGCAATACTGTATATATTTTTGTACCACAATATCCTAAATACACACTATGCATCGTGTAATACCCGAGGATATACACACCATATGTCAGTTATTGTGGTACAAATACAATAGAGCATGAGTCTTGCACGTGTACGGACGATAATGCACTCGCTAACGCTCGTGCATTATCTCCCCGTACACGTGCAAAACTCATGCTCTATTCTATACATATTCTTACACCCAAAAAGGAAATCTGCTGTAACATATACAAAACTTGTATACAGGACAATATTGTATATATTTATATTCGTACACCTAAAAAGGAAACCTGCTGTACCATATACAATACTTGTATTCAGGACAATACTGTATATATTTATATACCACAATAGCCTAAATACACACTATGCATCGTGTAATACCCGAGGATATACACAGCATATGTTAGTTATTGTAGTATAAATACAATAGAGCATGAGTCTTGCACGTGTACGGACGATAATGCACTCGCTAACGCTCGTGCATTATCTCCCCGTACACGTGCAAAACTCATTCTCTATCCTATACATATTCGTACACCTAAAAAGGAAATCTGCTGTAACATATACAATACTTGTATACAGGACAATAATGTATATATTTATATTCGTACACCTAAAAAGGAAATCTGCTGTAACATATATATGAATATGTAATTATTTATATCATCATTTTTCGAGTATATGCAATTTATATTGCTTCTCGATGGCCGTAGGCCCGAGAGTGCAGTATAAATCGTATATACGAGAAAAACATGCTATCAATGTACTGTACCGTAGCCATTTATCCAACTACGCATGTGCAAGAAGTGTCGTTGTGTGCACCATGGTATAACTGTCAAATCTGTCAGTTATAGCACGGCTGAAATATACCGGCAGTTATTGCACGTTTTAGGCTTAGCCCGCCTTCAGGTTTATGAAAATTATATCATAAGCAGGAAAAAAGAAGACCTATCAGAGCTACGATACAATACTTGTGCACATGCAAAAGTATCGGTACTATATCCCGACTGAAACCGATGAAATCCCATGCTCTGAAAATAAAAACATAAAAAAACGAAAACACTGTTTTCAATAACAGGAGAGGGTGGGTGGGTTTATGTTGCGAATACAGATAAAATAAATGTTTTGTACCGAATGAATTACTGAACCTTTGTTCAATCCAACTTTGTAGACAAAAGGAATTTGATAATTAAAGTTGCCGGTGTCTATGTATAAAATGCACCGGCAGAATTTATACACTAAATTTATTTTATATTCCACTTGAATAACAGTAATTTGTCCTTCAACGCACAAATTCCATTATTAAAGATGGGTTTAGCACAATACAAGGCAATGTTTACAGTTTATGTTTATTGGAATATATTGGCCACGGCTTCAACAAAATAAAATATAAAACATATTCATGTACTTTATGAACCCTGGGTACAGCAGTTCACAAAGACAAATGTACCTAATATAGAAGATAAAATGTGTAGTTAATTAAACATATGTATGTACTTTATGAACCCTGGGTACAGCAGTTCACAAAGACAAATGTACCTAATTGAAAGCTCTTGCATTGAAAATGTCAAAATTCTTATTAACTACACAATAAGTAATTGCTGTGACCGCGAAAAACTGCCACATGTCATGCAGTCCTGCGTGACACCGCCACACATTCCAGTATGTACAAGTTCGGCACAATCATAGGAAAAACTGCCAGTATTGGCTACAATGACATTTTTAGTTGAAGATCAGCCTAGATCATATGTTGTATGTAAATATGATTCATAATCTATAAAAAATAAATCTCGCATTGGTCATTGACCCTAATTCAGTAAGTCTATAAAAATCAACATGGATGGAAAAAAAGATATCCACTAGAAATGTCCACGTTATATGTACTGTATACTATACTGAAAAAAAGGTCTACACGGGAGCGTGGCCTGTTAGCTTGATGTGAGTCCCCAATCTGTATGCAGTATTGTACCGTTGATCATCTTGGCCATATCACATTACAATGTTTCTTGTTACGTGATACAATGAATAATAGTATATACAACAGTCAGTCATGATAAGTGTGTGCATAGACATAAAGGCAATGAGCAAAACATGATTTATGCGGACATATATTGAACGTGAGGTACAAACATATATTGAACGTGAGGTTTCACTAAATACTTTGACCAATATAGAACAATGCAATCTGTATGTATGTATATATATACATATTTAAATATCACGAAGAACGTTAAAGCATATATCTGTGCAAAAGATGGTGTAGTATTTAACTTAAGTGCGATTTATAGTACATTTTCATGTCGATTAACTATGTTTTGTCGAATAATTGTCGCTTGATATACAAATTTACAAAGTTTTGAGATATCAAAAAAACTAACAGACTGCATTAGCTCAATACAATTAAAAACGCTTGGTCTAACAAAGTAACGTGATTTAAATATGTTTTCGAATGTCAGTGTATGCTTGACACATATACAAATAAAGTGGTATTCGTCGTCTAGATCACCAGAATTACAAATTAAACAGTAGCGTTTGTCGTGGTCGATTCTGTTAACACCATAACGACCTGTTTCAATCCGCAGTTGATGCAATGACAGACTTAGCTTAGTAAGTGCAATACGAATTGTGTGCGGTATTTCATCTAGATAATACTTATAATTGAAAGTGCT
This sequence comes from Cyrtodaria siliqua, assembly GCA_037043455.1. Lineage (NCBI taxonomy): Eukaryota > Metazoa > Mollusca > Bivalvia > Adapedonta > Hiatellidae > Cyrtodaria > Cyrtodaria siliqua. The sequence goes on along the minus strand of JAWPHD010006635.1, from coordinate 64,220 downwards.
CTTAAATAGTCTGTATGTACACAAAGATCGACTGCTATTTACAGAAGTATACCATGATTGAACAAATAGATCGATTATTCTTTGCTTAAACAAAAAACTTAAAGACGGTACCAAGATAATTGAAATTTTCTACAGTTTCCATGTGTATATTATCATATGTCCATTTTTCGTCATTTTTGATTGGACCTCGTTTTATAAAAGCAACAATTTTACTTTTATCGGGATTTACTTGTAGTTCCGAATTACTACAATAAGAATGTAAATATCTAAACTGTTAGGAGGTCATTAAGTGATTTACCAACTATCATCATGTCATCGGCAAATAACATAAGAATAAAAGCAACATCATCAAGATGTATACCAGAATAAACATCCTTCATTAAAATAGTTCTATATCTTCTAGAAATAGTGAAAATAATATCGGAGACAACAGAGCACTCAAAATCAATCTCATTAAAATCATATCCTAATTATGCTTTGATACTCTCCTTGTAGGTCACGTCAGATCGACCTTTCATCTAATCAATATTCATGAGAAGATCAACTAAACTCAACCAATGAAATCGCGTATTTCAATCGCGTATTTCATATGCACTTCAGATGACGTTCGAGTGAACTGAAAAAACGAAAATCCACAGAAAAGACATAGATCTATATCCGAATAAAGATACAGTCTTCGCGTGTTATTGCTGTGGATTGCATGATAAATGCACTAAAGATACAATGGCATGTTTTATATCAAGATACGAAGAAAATCATTGGCGCTGCCATCTGTGTTTTGAAAATATATATTCCACAGAAGTTATTACGACATCAGTACTCTAGTACTCCAAATAGTAAGACATAGTACATCTAGCCCGCTTAGCTCAGTTGATAGTGAACTCGACTGTTGACCCGCGTGTGTCATTTTAGTGTGGGTATAATCCCACGAATCCGTAAAAACTTTCGTACCGCTATTAATTCCGTCAAACAATCTTTTCTTTATTTTTTTTCCCAGTAAATATTGAATAATGGTTAATGTATTATGTTTGTCAACACAATTATTTTGTGTTACATAAGCTAAACGTTATGGACATTTTCTCTTTCAATACCGTGCGCAGACTGCTCCACAGCGTTTTACTAAAATGGTTTTGTACAATATTTATACCCTTGGAAATGCTATTCTTAAGGTATAAAGTTATACTATTTAAACAATATTGTATTCAAGTACTGAATGGGATTGGACAACAGGCAGTGCCTATGTAATACCTCTCCCGTATCAAGGTACATATACACAATACATTCATATCAAACATAACATAAAATGTGGAATTGTAGTACAGTTTGCATATATTGGTTCGACAATTAACTTAGAATCTTTGAAACATGTGTACCGTGATTGTTTAGTATTAACACTTTGTACTGTCAGAAAGAATTTAAGTGAGAAAAAAAAAGAATAAACAGAAAGAAAATCATACTGGAAACCAATACGAAATATATATACAAATGTACCGATTATTACAAAATATAATGGTTTTAGTATGAGTTTCTGTAACCAATAGTTAATTTTGAAATTTAAGATAACAGAACAAAACAGACAAACAAAAAAATAAAAATTACAATAAAAAGGAAGAAACATGACAAAATATAAAAAAAATCTAGCATTGTGACAAAACATATCTGAAAATACAACAGTATATACATACATGCACACATTCATGCACATACCTATATACACATACATATACATACGTACATGTACATACATCTATAATTCTACGAAAATCTCCTGGTACACTTAATGTATTTGTACGTACATGTACATACATCTATAATTCTACGAAAACCTCCTGGTACACTTAATGTATTTGTGGACGATAAGTACAATTTCTGAGTTCGTAGTATCGTCTAGATTGGAACTGCCATTCAGTATCAAGTCAATGTTGATATGCGTGACATCAACACGATTGGCTAGGGTATCAAGTAAGTCATTTCTGAATTGGTTATACAGTGGACAGTTGAAAAAGAAATGAGTATTGTCCTCACATGGATTGCCACATTTCGGACATACTGCTGAATCTGTCAAGAAGTGGTCAAATAAATGCTTATTTAGATTACTTGAGTTATTTCTTAATTGACAATGGATGATGTTATAATTCCTATTTCTTATATTATAGTGATATGGACTGTTAGTCCTATGTTCAATAGCCTTAAGTTTATGCTTAAATTGTTCAACAGATGGTGCATTTTTAGCGTCTAAAGGTAAAGCATTCCACAATTTAATTGTACTCGGTAGAAAGCTGTTATAATATGATGTTGTACGACAAAGAGGGAGACGTAAGTTTAATCCTGAAGTTCGAAGGTTATAATTATTGTTTACAGGTAAGTATGGCTGGATTAAGTTATACATGTAATCTGGACTTATGCCATAAATTATTTTGTAAATAGTTACAAGTTTATGATCTTTTCTTCTTTTTGTTAATGTTTCTAAGTTCAATTCATTATATAAGTATGATCTAGAGGAATTGCACCTGAGGCCTGTTATTATTCGTGCTGCTTCAACTTGGACGCTCTCTAATAGATCAGATTCTCCCTGTGTACAGTTATCCCATACTGAATCGCCATATTGAGGTATAGGTCTTATAAAGGCGATATATATATATTTCAATAGAGAATGTCTGTCAAGTTTGTACTTAAGCATTCTTAGAATGTTTAATCGTGCACATGCTTTTTCGTATATATTTTCTATATGATGCGACCAAGTTACATTGGACTGAATTGTTAATCCAAGGTGGCAATATGACGCCAAGTCTTGTACTATATCATTATCAAAGTAGACTGGTGGTGGGTGGTTATAGTTTCTTCTAGTGCAGACAAGGCTTTTGTTTTTTTGAGGATTAAATGTAACAGCCCATTTTTTTGACCATTCAGATATTTTGCAAAGATCATTTGTAAGAGAGTTGGCACATTCTACCGGGTTTTTATCAACGACAACAAAAAGAGAAGTGTCATCAGCAAATAACCGTATATCATTCAATAAGTCATCTGTGATGTCAATGATATAAAGCAGAAATAGAAACAGACCTAAAACAGAGCCTTGCGGAACACCTGCATCTATAGTACTGAAGCTTGAAGAGAATCCATCTGGGACTACTTTTTGCTGCCTATCAGAGAGATAGCTACGTATCCAGTTACATAATGAATCATTGATACCATGTTTAGCTAATTTAAAAAGCAACCCGAAGTTATATCACCGCTACAACGTTTAAACCGGCGATTTTGAAATTTTCTGTACAAATCATAACATTTATAACAATCAATGTCAAATAACAACCACTGTCAAACTGTGAGTTTTTACTACCCCATGATTCGTAAAGAAATATGATATCATAATAAGAGAGAGTATGAATAAAATTTGAACCGATTAAGCCCATTAACGTTCCACGAGAGAACAGAAAGTCCACCCCCATCGCGTCGTTAATCTCGACCAGCAGGAACTTGTTTGCCGGCGACGCTGCCGTCACGGACCGGAACAAATGATACGTATACGGATATGACACGGACAGTTGCCGTCACGGACCGGAACAAATGATACGGATATGACACGGACAGTTGCCGTCACGGACCGGAACAAACGATACGTATACGGATATGACACGGACAGTTGCCGTCACGGACCGGAACAAATGATACGGATATGACACGGACAGTTGCCGTCACGGACCGGAACAAACGATACGTATACTGATATGACACGGACAGTTGCCGTCACGGACCGGAACAAATGATACGGATACGGATATAACACGGACAGTTGCCGTCACGGACCGGAACAAATGATACGGATACGGATATGACACGGACATTTTTGAGATCGGAGGTTAATATTGAATATGTTCTAACATTAATAAATGAGCCAGCTGTTGGTGTACATTGTGCATCTGTTGCATTGTTCGGCGAAATGTCACACCCTACGCAAGCAAAAAAGCTTTATGCATAATACATCATTATATATATATAGTCATTGTATATTGATACATGCAACACCCTCTTTCGAGGAATATATGCAGGTTTCCTGTGTATAACCAGTAATAAGCAATATGGAATAATTATCTTGCTCAAGGATAAATATTATGGCCATGACGATGATCGAACCCACGACCTTTCGATCTGAAGTCCGACGCTGAATCAATGGACCACGTACTTCAGAATTAGGAAAATGGTTTGTTTAAATGTGATATAAGTTTACTGACATTGAATATCGTTTTAGAAGTATGTTCTCATCAGATACAGGTTCACAGACTTATTAGGTCTGTGCGCAGACATAATAACAAACCATTTATTAATATGTCTGCATAGCACGTATCATTAAGAACCTCATAAGGAATATGTGACAACTGTCTAGCTTGAACAACTCTCGCCTGCTGAGCTGTATTTATTTTACTCAATGGCCTTAATTTTTTCAAATGTCGTTTGCTTAAATTTAAATTCAAACCTTCCGATAATATGTTATATATAAAGTGTTATGGAGAACTTTCTGACTGAGTGGCGAATGGTGTTATCCCTGATGAAGCCTTCACCTTATGTGCATGTTGATCTGTATTTACACCAGTTGTACAAATCAATGTTTTTGATTGCGGCAGCGAAAGAGTTAGTACTCTCAAAAGAAGATGTATTAGAAAGATAATTACCTGCAAAGTGTCCCATGGGCGTCCTGACCAAATACTTCATATGTTGTTTAGGGTCTTCCCATACCTTCTTCCCATGGGAGTCATCACTATAGTCGGGTGGATGGCGTCAACCCGAATCTGAATAGTGCTGGTTACAAAAATCAGTTGATAAGTGTATTGTCACATTGAGCTGATATTTTAGAAGATCCACCATTTGCCAACGAATACGTTTACACTGAGCCTACCCTTGTAAACGACACATAACTACAAACACCAAATATTTTGCCATTTACTGCCGCCGTTTAAAACCGCAAAAACGCCGGAAAAAATGCAGACCAATCCTCAAATAGGCTTCAGTTTTCAAGGAGGCAGAGCTACTGTGCATGCAATAAAAGGTTATTCCACTGTCTGAAACTACAAAGACGGTAGTTGTCTCTCTTGCGTTTTTTTATTATTATTATTATTATCATTATCATCATTTTCCCAAGGCACGTTATTGTTGGTACTATAAAGACGGGAAAATAATGTAAATACAAGAATTGATTCGCTTTTTTTCTCAACATTTATGCGGTTTATAACGCCGGTAGTGAATGGCACCATCCATACAGCGCATTTAACGCCTAACAATCAAATTTATTATAATGCATCACGATTACTTCAGAATAAATTGTATACATATATATATTTACCTGATGAGGTCCAATTCCACGGGCCATAATTCTGGTGAGGGTGTCTACAGCGCCCTTGGAAGATGAGTATGACGTATGTTCTGGGAAGGCCACGCTGGTGGTCATAATTGATGTGTTGACGATAGCACCAACTTCACCGCGGTCAACCATACCCTTGGCGACAATCTAGAAAACAGTCGGAAGAAATGATTTATCGTATGCGTTTGAAATGTTATCACTTTTTTTTTATATATTGATATTAATGCATAGTCAAGCAAAATAAAGTAAAACAAATAACGAATTGAATATTTTATTGTTTAGGCAAATGTTTATTTTTTTTAACACGGACGTTTAATGATGCTTGTCGATTTTAATCGAACTAAAAACTGAAGCTATTATTTTTACTCTCAAAAGAAATATGCAACAGCCCTCGTTGATTAAAAGACCCACTAACCATGGAAAGCGCGTATAAAGTTTCAAGATTGCCGGTGTAATAGTTTACAAGTATAGTGGAGAAAGTAGCTAATAATCAGGTCAGGCAATGTACCTGAAGTTTCATGGGAATCCAAGTCATCGCGCGGAATGCTTATGTCTATATGAGGTCATGATGACCTTGCATTTTATGACATACGGATTTTAAAGGGACACACGGCAATCTTGAGTTTTATTCAAACACTAAAATGTTCTCCTCAGTTTAGTTATCCTGCGTCATTTTGACTTTAAAACTGCTTGCATATAATTAAATAAAAAATTGAGATTTCAACTCTCTTCACTATTTTACCAATTTTTTAAATATATTACTGGTGCAATATTATAAAAAAGTTAGTAATATGCAAAAATAATTTGCTTTGAACTATTCTAACAATTAATATTAATGATTGAACAAATGCAAGTTAAGAGGAAAACTAACGGGACGCCGTGAGTTTTTAAAAAATCAAGATTGCCGTGTGTCCCTTTAAGAGGTTCCTCATCTTTAAGACTTATAAAAGGCCGTGTACCAATACAAACACGAGTTGTCAGAAGATAACAGAAATAGCCTTTTGTGGGGGAAATTCGAAAACAGGGACAAAGAGAAGTGGGGGTAGAAAATGATGTTGGGGTGGGGAGGGTAAGGGTAGTGAAGGGTTAATGCAGCTTTTCTGAAAAAACAAGAGGGCTTGGGCGTGGTTCAGTCGGTATCGCGGCGGATTTATAACCGGAGGCCCCGGGTTCAATCCTCCGTGGTACTATTGAGTTTCGTTGGTGTTTTCTTAGGCAAGACACTTTCCCTTAGCCTCGTCCGTCGGATGGGGACGTAAACCGGGCGGTCCCGTGTATCGGTCTTTCCTCCGAGCACGTTAAAGAACCATAAGAATCTATTCGATAATAAGAGTAGGGCACGGTTCCCGGATTCCTATTTATCCTTTCCCTCTATCTGGGGCGATGTTATAAGAGCCATATTAGCAAGTTTTTAAAAAAAAGATCAAAGGACTGAAGGTCCTGAGAGTCGCCAAGATTGAACAGCGTCTATCTTCTTGATGAGGTTAAAGGCTTTTAAATATTGAGAAAGTATTTTATTGTTTACCCCACCCACACCACCAAATATTAGCCGCGAATTTTCAAAAACGGCCGTGCAAAAGACGGCTGCATGGTTGGCTGCCTAATAACTTCCCCTCTGGAAAATAACCGATAGTATGAATCAAATTGAGTACAATGTACAATAATTGAGTACGAAGTACGAACTTTCGTAGGAGTTGTCGTTCTTGAATTCATTCTATTTTTAGAAGCAACATCTGCTAACATACCAAACAAAGGAAACGGACCTATGATTTTCGAAAAATCGATTTTATCAATTTTACGGGAGTTCTTCACACAATTCCGTGGGGCCGGGAGGAGGGTTAGAATTCCGTGAGATTTCATCTCACGCCGTGAGGTATCACATGTATGCAATAACTGCAATATTTACTGACATTTAGTTCCCAATTTGTTATCTGGGTCACACGTCATGAGCGGCACATCCGGATAACTCCATTCATGATATATATATATATATATATGCGTGTATTATTGCGCATAGTATTTCAGTTCCTTTTTCAAAAAAGACACGTATATACTGTATACAATGAAAATTATTCACAATCAGTAGTTATATTATTCGGTATATATAACGTTCATGTCAGTCACCTTATGAAATTAAGTTATACTTGATGCAGTTAAAGGAACTACATTCTCGAAGTGCGTAAAGCACCCAATCCGATTTTTTTGGTCTATTAATGCGCATAATATTTCGGTAAACCTACAAAAAAGACATGTTTATACTGTATACAATTACAATTATTTCATTATTTCACAATCAGTAGTTATATTACTCGGTATACATAACGTTCATGTCAGTCACCTTATCGAATTAAGTTGTATTTGAAGCAGTTAAAGGGGACTACATTGCTAACAACGGTAAAGCGTCTCAGCCGTTAAAAACTCCCTATTCAGAAATTGCACTATATAAATATATACGGTATACACGATTCCAAAAAAGGAATAAAAGAAAAATCTGGTAAAGTTTGATAAGGATCAGATGAAAAATGAAGGCCCAATCCCCAAAGGCAAAATATAGCATTTTTAATGAAATCAAGGGACATAACTCCGTTGTTAATGGTTTGATCTGGCAGGTTTTTGAACTAATTCGAGCTTTTATTGACATTAACAATCTGGTAAAGTTTGGTAAAGATCGGATGAAAAAAGAAGGTCATATCGTCTTAATGAGGCAAAATGTAGCATTTTAAACTAAATCAAGGGCCATAACTCCGTTGTTATTGGTCCGATATGGCTGGTGTTCGAACTTGTCCGAGCTTTTATTGACATTAACAATATGGTAAAGTTCGGTAAAGATCGGATGAAAAATGAAGGCCCTATCGTCTTAACGAAGCAAAACATAGCATTTTTAACTAAATCAAGGGCCATAACTCCGCTGTTCCGATCTGGCTGGTTTTCGAACTTTTCCGAGCTTTCATTGATATTAACAATCTGATAAAGTTTGGTAAGATGGATGAAAAATGAAGGCCCTATCGTCTTAACGAGGCAAAATATAGCATTACTAAATCAAGGGCCACAACTCCGCTGTTACTGGTCCGATATGGCTGGTTTCGAACTTGTCCGAGCTTTCATTGACATTAACAATCTGATAAAGTTTGGTAAAGATGGATGAAAAATGAAGGCCCTATCGTCTTGAGGCAAAGTATAGCATTTTAAATAAACCAAGGGCCATAACTCCGCTGTTACTAGTCCGATCTGGCTGGTTTTCGAACTTTTCCGAGCTTTCATTGATATTAACAATCTGATAAAATGTTGGTAAAGATCGGATGAAAAATGAAGGCCTTATTGTCTTAACTATGCAAAATATAGCATTTTTAACTAAATCAAGGGCCTCTGCTGTTACTGGTCTGGTATGGCTGGTTTTCGAACTTGTCCGAGCTTTCATTGATATTAACAACCGACTAAAGTTTGGTAAAGATCAGTTGAAAAATGAAAGCCCTATCGTCTTAACGAGACAAAAGTTGACGACGGACGGACGACGGACTACTCGCCAGATGGCCCTTGGCCAGTAGAGTTAAAGGCTAAGAATCAATTAATAAATCACATAATTATATTAAAACAAGAGGCCCAAGGGGGCCTGTGGACGCTCTACTGGCTAATATGGCTCTTATAATGTCACGGACGGCTTCAGCCGGTAGAGTTATTGTACTATTCTTTTTGTACAACGTTTCATTGCGTATATGTGGCAACATGTTGTGTTGGTCGGTGGTTCAATTCTGATTTGGGACACTGAAACAATATGTATATCTTAGAATAAGATATATATTTAATTCACAAATAAATATTCTTGACCACACTGGTCAACGTGTAGATGGCGAATGCAACGCACCGTTATATTATAGCACAAATGGTGAACACATAGCATACATTGAAGGAATGAAACAATGAGTTGTAAAATACATGGTTATTAACTTATTCATAAGTATCTTTTAAACTAATACAATATTTCAGAGTACAAACTAAAACATAAATATGACACTAACCTGAAACAATATGTATACCTTAGATATATATATTTAATTCACATATAAATACTCTTGACCACACTGGTCAACGTGTAGATGGCGGATCCAACGCACCGTTGCATTCATCAATCAACATTGCATAGTGTAGCCAAGGGTCACAGGTTAGTAACTGGTGTTAGTGAGTGTTAACGGTACTTTGATAATAAGGCTATTGGAAAAGCAGACTGATGTAATGTTTATATAAGGCAAATTGGAAGAAATTTATGGGGTTTCAACATACTGATATACACGTGCTGTTTCATATTTAGATTAAGGAATACAATGAAAACAACATCCATTAATTATTTTTCTATTTTATTTACGTAACCAAAACGATAACAATCTCAGTCCTACGACATACACCCCTTTCTTTTAAAAATGTCGTCCCGACATTTGCACCCCTGTAATCATTTACTACAATAACATGGGATGATGAAGATGCCGAAACATGTAATTAACATAAAATCAGAAACATATCTGATTGCTGCCGCTGTATGCTAAATAAATATAAATATAACCATAGAATATAAATGCCTAATGTCACCTTGAGGTTATTAAGGACTATTGGTCGCTGCCATTTCTGAAAAATAAGCAGAAACATTCACTGCCATTTCTGAAAAATATGCAGAATTGTTAATCGATGCCATTTCCAAAAAATAATCAGAAACTTTTATGTAAATAAATGTATAAAATACAACCACCATTATAATATTTCTTCAGCAGTTAACACGATTCGCTGAAAATAAAATATTAAAATGCATGCAGTCATCATTTTCAAATGTACAAATATCACACATACTACGAAAAATACTCACCACTGTTCTACAGACAGAATACATTTAAGTCACACGGTCGCCAAACCTGTCTGGTGGTTTCCGTTGGCGCACAGGCCTTTTTCCCCTCCTTGTTTCTAGTCCAGGTGTTCCCGGTGGACGCATTGCTGGGATGATGTACGGCCTGGCGTGAGTACTGTCTACATTGCTGTCATCATCTGTATGATCACTCTCAGTGTGTGAGAGATTGATCTCATGGTCATGTTTGTTGTCATCATCAGGGTTGTTTTCTTCAGGGACATCAGTGACGGACATGAAATGGAGAAAATTACGGTGCAAGGTCCTATACTTCCTAACCCGCGTTCCTTCCCGTTTCACTTCGTACACAGGAATGTCGTCATTTGGCTGGCAGATCACAATATAAGGTTGGTGTTCCCAGCGGTCTGCAAGCTTCTGTTTCCCTCTGCTTGAGACATTTCAGACCAGTACTCGATCTCCAGGGACCAGGACAGAACTCCGCGCCCGTTCGTCATAGCGGTTCTTGTTACTGCCTGCTCTCTTGGCTGCTGCTTCCCTGGCTTTGGCGTATGCTGTCTTGAGACGGTCTCGCAGTTTCATCACATACTCAGTTTGTTTGCTAGCAGACAAAGCGTCTGTTGGCAACCCGAAGAAAGCATCGATCGCAAGTCTGAGATGTCTGCCGAACATCAGATAGTACGGGGAGTACCCTGTACTCTCGTGATGAGTGACATTGTACGCGTGCACCAAGGTAGGTACATGTGCCTTCCAATCAGCCTTTTGATAATCTTCAAGGGTGCCTAGAATTTTGAGTAACGTCTGATTAAACCGTTCGACCATCCCGTTACCCATCGGGTGGTATGGCGTCGTTCTGGTTTTCTTGTTGCAGGCTACCTGACTCAGTTCCTTGATGAGATTAGACTCAAAGTTCTGGCCCTGGTCGCTATGAATCCATGCTTGGAGCCATAATGGACGACGAAGTTCTCGAATAGAATTCTCGCTGTAGTCTTCGCCGTCTGATTCCGTGTGGGATAGGCTTGTGCATACCGAGTAAAGTGGTCGGTTATCCCCAGCACGTCTTCATAGCCTCCTTTCGATCTTTCCAAGGACAGAGAGTCAATGCAAATGACTTCCATAGGCGAGGTAGTTTGAATTGGGATGAGTTGAGCCCTTGTTGGCATGCTTTTGCGCCTGATGCATAGTCCGCAGTTTCTGACCATTGACGCAATATCCCCGTCCATCCCTGGCCAATACATGCAATAGAAGCGTTCCTTGAACAGTGATGTTGTGCGATCTCGACCCTGATGGCCAAGATCGTCATGGAGTGCCCTGAATACGTCTTCTCTTAAATTTCTTGGAAGGACCAGCTGTCGGTGCTCTTCTCCATGGACTAAAACTTGTCTGTAGAGGACATCTTGAAACAGAATAAGTTTGTTCCAATCCCGCAGGTAAGTAAGAATATCAGACAATGAACGATCAGTTGGCTTGAATCCTGAAACTGTTTTTGTTTCCATTGGGTGTATCACAACTGGTTTCGTCGCTTTTAATACTCTAACTGACGAGTTCCACGTTTCTCGAAAAGCTGTATTCCATACCTCTGGGGTGTTACTTCTTTCTGTCGAAGCCATTTCTTTCAGCTCTCTAATTATATTCGTTCCAATGACTAATGGAACTGTTTGATGGAATTCAGTATCCTCCACAACCTGTAGCACTACGGGTCGTATGCTATGCTTGGTACATTTGATAACAAGGTCCGGACTTCGCGTTGTGATTTCCATAATTTATTGGTACATATAAAACAGTCCGAATAATTACACATTCATAATCCTGTTATATATATAAACATATCCGTTTAGTATAGTGGTTTTCAGTACGTCCATTTGTTGATTACTTAATAGTCCCTATTATTAAATGTCTTAGGTTCACAAAGTAAAATAGTATTTAGAAACTTTCAAATGTTCAAATCTTCCAATTAGTATGTAACGATGACTGCCCGGGTACTATACTGGCTTACATAGTATAGTTTAACTTATCCCACACCCTGTCTTAGAATGCGGGAATCCATATTGTGGATACAAGTATTGAAACTGACTCTCACTCTTTAACCACCGACTCTAGACTCTCTACTCCCGACTCTCCTAGACTTTCTGAGCTGTGCGCTCAGTATTATGCTAAAATATTTACCCATATTTCTTTTCGGCAGTTAGTCATGCCTCACATAAGGACATCGACCTGTGTAGCTACAGGTAACGCCACGGTGATTACCTGAGTGTATGCATAAATTACCCACAAGACCTTTCAGCGAATGGTCTCCACTAATATGGCAATACCGATTAATTCCCAGAATTCATAGTTTAGAACAGGTAAACAATAACAGCTGTTCCGATGATTGACCAACAACTAACGGACAGTATTAGAAAACTCCCATTGCATGATCAGTTATAAGAGGGGTGTATTTGAATACAAGTGTGTTACATTTGTAACTGTTAGGTTAAATACAGTGGCAAGGCTGTAGTGTTACAAACCAAGGCTACCACTGTAAATACCATCTCTGAAAGGCTAATGACTGATTGCAATTTCAGTATACCCACGATATGGTAAGCTTTGACTGCTAGCACATTTTATATCTAAGTCGAAATTTTCTAAAGGATACATTGCTGGCGTTGGTTGCAATGCATGTAGAAATTTGGATCCAATTTTTGTGATCATCGATCCTGTGTCAACTAAACCTTTCGTTTTCACACCTTCAACTTCGATCTCTGTAATTTTACTTGCTCCAACTATTCTGTCAAATAAAGTGTTATTGTTACCGGGGGTATGTTTATGGTTTGCCGTTTTCCCCTCAACGGAGACTCCTTCTAGTTTAACGACTTTGTAGAGTTTTTCGCTTGTTCCTTCTGTCTTTTTCTCTGGTTCTTTGTTCTTTTGTATCAGTACTTTTTTCGTCTTTCTTATTTCTTTGCGTTCTTTAAGTTTGATATCTTCCCATGACTCTTCTATTTCACCTCTCTCTAAAGCTTGATAAAATAATGTTTCGATTCTCACACCCCATTCTGAACATGTTTCTGTTTTTAATTGTTTGGCAGAATAGAAATCGTGGATGATTGAATCACCACTTCTGATGTTCCCGTAAATATCTTCAAGTTTCTTCAAAATCTCTTTTGTTGATGATGATGGTTTCATCGTTCAGAGAATTCCTTACAGCCTGCGAAAGAATTAGATCTGCATACAGTTGTGTTTCAAGTAAACTGGTTACTTCTAATTTCCATTCCTCAAACTGACTTCCGTCAAACTGCGGTAATTTTGTTTCCCAGTCCTGAATGTTCTGACCTAATATGTCACGGTTTATGGATATCTGTTAGATATGTTTATGGATACCTGTTAGATATCCATAAACCGTGACATGATCCCCCTACAGACTGAAATTCTTCCTCGAATTTACTTGGGTACAGAGAATCATTTCGAAAGTTTCTCGGAATTTACTCAGTCGCGGCCCCACGTTGGGCGCCAAATGTCACAGGGCTAGAAAAATGTGCAGCCAGACCGGGGCTCGAACTCGAGGCCTTTGGACTACCGTTCCGATACTCTACTGTCTGAGCCATAAGAACAAACTTGGCCAGTAGAGATAATAAAAGTAAAAATACATTTTTTTTTAAATAAAAAAAATAAAAAAATAAATACAAAAATAGTAAAAAAATCTATTAAAGTTTGGTAAAGATCAGATGAAAAATGAAGGCCCTATCGCAGCATATTTAAAATCAAGGGCCATAACTCCGTTGTTACTGGTCCGATTTGGCTGGTTTTCGAACTTGTCCGAGCTTTTATTGACATTAACAATCTGGTAAAATTTGGTAAAGATCGGATGAAAAATGAAGGCCCTATCCTTTTAACGAGGCAAAAATATAGCATTTTTAACTAAATCAAGGGCCATAACTCCGTTGTTACTGGTCCGATCTGGCTGTTTTTCGAACTTATCCGAGCTTTTATTGACACTAACAATCTGGTAAAGTTTGGTAAAGATCGGATGAAAAATGAAGGCCCTATCGTCTTAACGAAGCAAAATATAGCATTTTTAACTAAATCAAGGGCCATAACTCCCCTGTTACTGGTCCGATCTGGCTGATTTTCGAACTTTTTCGAGCTATCATTGACAATAACAATCTGGTAAAGTTTGGTAAAGATCGGATAAAAAATTAACGCCCTATCGTCTTAACGATGCAAAATATAGCATGTTTAACAAAATCAAGGGCCATAACTCCGCTGTTAATGACGTACGGACGATGGACAACTCGGCATCCCATAAGCCCTGGTGGCCTTCGGCCAGTAGAGCTAAAAATTAAGAGTTATAGGGACTTTGACAAATTCAGCCATACCTCAAATGGTTGAAAAATTAACATTGGCCCAAGGTCATACCGACAGGTGGGTGGGTGTTGATATGTACGCCCACGCCTCCTAGATAAGCTACATTCCAAAGATGAAAGCCTTACATCAAAGGGTTGAAGAGTTAACCAAACGGTTAAAGCTTTTCAAAACAAGACCTTGGCCTTAGCCCAAGGTCAGACCGACAGGTGGGATAGTGATCATTGGAAAGACCTCCTCCTAGACAAGCTACATACCAAATATGAAAGTTATAGCTGAAACGGTTGAAGTGTGGTGTATAGTTATAAAAACTTTAACCTTCTACAGACGCTGACGACGAGGTCATTTCAATAGCTCTCCGGAATTTCGTCACGGCGAGCTAAAAAGTACTTTCCCTCTCACCAAGGACAGTGTTCATGAAAAATATGTTGTACTTCTGGAATTGACAAGCGGAATATGTTCGTGCAAATGAGGTCATGGTGACCTGGACCTATGACACCGCGCGTGTTCAAATAAGGTCCTGGTGACCCGGAACATTTACCTACTGATCCCAAAAGCAAAAGAGGTTCCTCCTCCCACCATGCGCTATGTACCTATTAAAGTTTATGACTGTAGGTGTTATACTTTAGGGAGTTATTGCTCGGAATGTGTATGTCCATGAGATCATGGTGACCTTGACCTCGGACATCCCGACTCCAAAAGCAAGTGTTCCTGCTCTCACCAATGGCAATGCAACTTTGAAGTTTCATCATTGCAGGTGTTATACTTCCTTGGTTATCCCCCGGAAGTGTGCATGTTCATGTAAGGTCATGTTGACCTTGACCTACAGGCTCCAAACGCAATAGGGTTCCTCCTCTCACCAAGGGCAATGTACCACTTTATGAAAAACAAATCACATCAATCTATTAACCTGCTTCTCATTTCTTTAAAAGTTAGTTTACAAACCTGTAACTAAACCATCAGGTGACCTTAATTAAAGGGACATTATACTAAGTGAAACAAATACCATACTTCTGTAATAAATTCGTCCATAAACAATATGTGATGTAAAGGGATATACTGTCATCAGTTGTTATGTATATAATTGAATTGAATTGGGGTTTTAAGGCGCACCAACACATGCAAGGTTATATGGCCCCTAACAGGAATGAACCTATCATGCTCATCCTCCATGTACATAGAGATAAATTATGGAGAATGGGGATACAATATGGAGAATGGGCCTAGAACCTTCTCATCTGCAGAGTTGCTGCAAATTCTATTGTAGACACTCCATTTATGCTAGAGCCACATATATTGTTTTTCTGCCACTGCTCTAGTGATTTGAGATGGCACCTGAAACCATGCAGGGGTCATGATGAAGACTTTTAATGAGCATGACACAAAAAATGATAAAACATGAATTTGGGGTGGGGGTTTCTACCCCTCTGCCTACCCCTCCAATGGGATCTGCAGTGACCCTATTCTTTGCCCCGGAACCACACGGGGTATATGAAGTCTGGGAAAATCCACTGGAAACTGTTTGAGAAATACAAGTTATAATTAACAAGAAATCCGCAAATTAAGTAATTAAACCAATTTAAAAAAATGAAACGAAAAACTTAAAAAAAAAAATCAATGGAAAATATTTCCAAAAAAAAATAATATAAAAAAAAGGGGTAAAAAACATCAACATTTACTTAAAATAATAATAAAAAAATCAAATAAACAAGAAGCAGTCCGAGGGACGGCCATAGTCCCCTACCGGGTCTTGTGCAAAATTAACAATTCAGAAGCTGCAGTTGTCGAAGGTTACTGTTTTTTCAACACAATAATTGCACAAATGTCAAACTGCTGTTCAAGGTTACTGTGTTTCGTCAACACAATAATTGCAAATATTTCAAAGAAGTAAAGTTGTTATTAGCCAGTTTGTTAATTCTGAAGTGATTGAAGAAACAGTTATCTTTGAATGTACCCATATGAAAGGTTGAATGTAGCCATGTTAATGATCATGCAAGGAATGTTGAATACCTTACCATGTTTAGCTGCAAAATATGTATTCCTGTGTTCTGAAGGTATCGTCACCTTGACCTTTGAGCTACGGACCTGGTCTTGCGCGCGACATGCCGTCTCATTATGGTGAATATTTGTGCCAAGTTATTTCAAAATCCCACGATGCATGACAAAGTTACAGCCCGGACAAGCCTATTTCTGACCTTTAACCTCAAAGTGTGACCTTGACCTTTGAGTTATGGACCTGGGTCTTGCGCGCGATAGACCTGGGTCTTGCGCGCGATATGCCGTGTCATTATGGTGAACATTTGTCCCAAGTTATTTCAAAATCCCACAATGCATGACAAAGTTACAGCCCGGACAAGCCTATTTCTGACCTTTTAAATCCAAGTGTGACCTTGACCTTAAAGCTACGGACCTGGGTCTTCACGCGACACGCCGTCTCATTATGGTAAATATTTGTGTCAAGTTATTTCAAAATCCCACGATGCATGACAAATGTACAGCCCGGACAAGCATATTTCTGACCTTTAACCTCCAACTGTGACCTTGACCTTTGAGCTATGGACCTGGGTCATGCGTGCGACACGCTGTCAAATTATGGTGAACATTTGTGCCAAGTTATTTCAAAATCCCACAATTCATGACAAAGTAACAGCCTGGACAAGCCTATTTCTGACCTTTAACCTCCAAGTGTGACCTTGACCTTGAGCTACAGAACTGGATCTTGCGCGCGACACACCGTCTCTTTGTGAACATTTGTGACAAGTTATTTCAAAATCCCACGATGCATGACAAAGTTTCAGCCCAGACAAGCGTATTTCTGACCTTTAACCTCCAACTGTGACCTTGACCTTGGTGCTACGGACCTGGATCTTGCGAGCGACATGCCGTCTCATTATGGTTAACATTTGTGCCAAGTTATTTCAAAATTCCATGATGCACGACAAAGTTACAGTCCGGAAAAAAACAGACTGACCTTTAACCTCCAACTGTGACCTTGACCTTTGAGCTACGGACCTGGATCTTGCGCGCGACACACCGTCTCATTATGGTTAACATTTGTGCCAAGTTATTTCAAAATCACACAATGCATAACAAAGTTACAGTCCGGACAAAAAAACAGACTGACGGACTGACCCACTGACGGGGGGCAAACCTAAAGTCCCCTCCGGTCCGGGACTAATAAAAACTAAGGCTTAACAAGGCAAAACATAGGCAAAACATAGCATTTTTAACTAAATCAAGGGCCATAACTCTGCTAATACCGGTCCGATCTGGCTGGTTTTCGAACTTGTCTGAGCTTTCATTAACAATCTGGAAAAGGTTGGTAAAGATGAGATGAAACATGAAGGCCCTGTCGTATCGAGGCAAAATATAGCATTTTAAACTAATTCAAGGGCCATAACTCCGCTGCTACTGGTCAGAAATGGCTGGTTTTTGTATTTGTCCGAGCTTTCATTGATATTAACAGACTGGTAAAGTTTGGTAAAGATCGGATGATAAATAAAGGCCCTATTGTCTTAGCGAGGCAAAATATAGCATTTTTAACTAAATCAAGGGCCATAACTCAGCTGTTACTGGTCCGATCTGGCTGGGTTTCAAACTTGTCCGAGCTTTCATTGACATTAACAATCTGGTAAAGTTTGGTAAAGATCGGATGAAAAATGAAGGCCCTATCGTCTTAACAAGGCAAAATATAGCATTATTAACTAAATCAAGGGCCATAACTCCGCTGTTACTGGTCCGATCCGAGTGGTTTTCAAACTTGTCCGAGCTTTCCTTGACATTAACAATCTGGAAAAAGTTTGGTAAAGATCGTCTTAATGAGAAAAAGTTAACAGACGACGACGACGACGACGGACAACTCGCCATCCCATAAGCTCTGCCAATCGCATTAAAATCAGATTCAAATATTCGCTCCACTACTTTCCGCTATTTAGATATGACCATATTACACACCGGGTCACCTCAGATTGACCTTTCATCTAATCAATATTCATGAAAAGATCAACCAAATTCAACCAATGAAATCGTGCGTTTCATTTATAATTCACATGAAATTAAAACTTATTCTATTCGAGTGAACTGAACAAACGCAAATCTACATATCCGAATAAAGATAAAAGTCTTCGTGTGTTATTGCTGTGTTATTGCACGATACATTCAAAGAAATGCACTGAATGGTATGTTTTACATCAAGATACGAAGAAAATCATGGGCACTGTCGTGTATTTTTCCGCCGAAATTAATACGACACTACATAGCCTAAATAGTATGCCAAAATACATGTGGCCCGATTAGCCCAGTTGATAGCGTGCTCGACCGCGGAATACCAGTATAATTTTAGTATGTGGGTTCAAATATTTGTACTGCTATTAAATTCCGTCAAATTTACAATCTTTTTTTTTTTAGTAAATATTCAATAATGGTTGGTGTATTATGTTTGTCAGCGCAATTCGTTTGTGTTTTATAACCTTAAAGTTACGGACATTGTCTCTTTCAATACCAAGAGTAGACTTTTACTGTTCAATGCGACATGCGCAGTGAAGCTGTCAATACCGAACAATTTTGTAGGCTGAAATCTGATTGGCTAATCGTAAGGTCAATC
Organism: Cyrtodaria siliqua; assembly: GCA_037043455.1. Classification (NCBI taxonomy): domain Eukaryota; kingdom Metazoa; phylum Mollusca; class Bivalvia; order Adapedonta; family Hiatellidae; genus Cyrtodaria; species Cyrtodaria siliqua. The sequence continues at coordinate 45,074 of JAWPHD010006635.1, read as the reverse complement.
TGTGGTGACTCGATATGTAATATGGTCAGATCTAAATAGCGGAATGTAGTGGAGCGAATATTTTGGATCTGATTTTAATGAGATTGAAGCTCTGCTTGCCTTTGGCCAGTAGAGCTTAAATGAAAGTTTGTAAACATTTTAATAAATAACAAGAGGCCCAAGAGGGCGTGGTCCAGTGGTAGAGCGCCGAACGAGAGGTCGTGGGTTCGATCCTCCGTCGCGGCCACGTTATTTATCCTTGAGCAAGATAATTAATCCACATTGCTTAGTACTGGTTCTACCCAGGAAGCCACCGAGAGTGATTAATCTAAGTTGCAAGAACTTGTTTCGCAATCGATGTAAAATAAATATGTTTAGAACAAGAGGACCTGTGGACGCTCTACTGGCTAGCATGGTTCTTATAACATCAATTTACGGCAAAATACAGGATTTTTAACTAAATCAAGGGCAATAAGAATCTGGTAAAGTTTGGTAAAGATCAGATGAAAAATGAAGGCCCTACCGTATTAACAATAAATATAGTGCCATAACTTCTCCGTCATGGGTCCTATCTGGCTAGTTTTCGAACTTGGCAAATAGCGCTTAAAAAAAAAAGGAAAATTTAAAAGATCAAATGTATGAAATTTCTTTTTAAAAAAAGACAAAGAAAAAATAATAATATAAAAAAAAAAGAGTCATAAAATCTGGTAAAGTTTGGCAAAGATCAGATGCAAAATGAAGGCCCTGTCATATTAACGAGGCAAATTATAGCATTTTATCTGGCTGGTTTTCGAACTTTTCTGAGCTTTCATTGACATTAACAATTTGATAAATTTTGGTAAAGATCGGATAAAAAATAAAAGGCCCCATCATCTTAACGAGGCAAAATATATAGCATTTTTAACTAAATCAAGGGCCATAACTCCGCTGTTACTGGTCCGATATGGCTGGTTTCGAACTTGTCCGAGCTTTCACTGACATTAACAATCTGATAAAAGTTTGGTAAAGATCGGATGAAAAATGAAGACCCTATCGTTTTAATGAGGCAAAAATATAGCATTTTTTAACTAAATCAAGGGGCCATAACTCCGCTGTTACTGGTCCGATATGGCTGGTTTTTTGAACTTGTTCGAGCTTTCATAGACATTAACAATCTGAAAAAAGGTTGGTAAAGATCGGATGAACAATGAAGCCCCTATTGTCTTAACGAGGCAAAATATAGCATTTTAAACTAAATCAAGGGCCATAACTCCGCTGTTACTGGTCCGATATGGCTGGTTTTCGAACTTGTCCGAGCTTTCATTGATATTAACAATCAGTAAATGTTTGGTAAAGATCGGATGAAAAATGAAGGCCCTATCGTCTTAATGAGGTAAAAGTTAACAGACGGACAGACAGAGGCCCTCCACTTCTCGAAAAAACGCAACGATGGAAACTTCGCAAGGCTGATTGGACTACGTTTCAATCTCTTTGCCAGGAACAATTAAAGCCTTCCGTTTTCGAGGATGTCGAAGACGCAACTGCTCTTTTTACCAAAATTCTTCACGATATAGCTGATCAAACCATTCCAAAAACCTCGGCAAATCCTAAACGCCCACATAAACCATGGTACGACGATGACTGCAAAAAGGCAGTCAGCGATCGTAAAGCTGCATTAAACAATTTTAACTTGCGGCCAACTCAAACAAATTTAGATAACTTTAGAGTTTTTCGTGCGAAAGCCCGTCGTACTATTAAGGATAGCAAGAGGAAATCCTGGAGATCTTACGTCTCTAGGCTGAATTCTCGCTCATCACTTAAGAAGACATGGGACATGGTCCGGAAAATAAGTGGTAAAGGTAATTCCAGTTCAGTAAATCATCTTAAAACAGATAATGGAGATATAACATCTGTCAAAGATATTACAAACACCTTGGCAGAAACTTTTTCAAAAAATTCTTCTTCTGAAAATTGTCAACCAAATTTTCTGAAAAATAAGAAACAAAAAGAACAGAAGAAGCTGAACTTCAAGTCGAAAAACTTGGAAAAATACAATAAACTATTCACTCTCAAAGAACTTCGAGAGTCCCTTAAAAAGGCTCATGATACATCAGCTGGTCCTGATGATATCCATTATCAATTACTAAAACATTTACCTGAATCCTGTCTCTCTACCCTTCTTGATATATTTAATAAGGTTTGGGTGACGGGAATCTTCCCCGATTCTTGGCGGGAAGCAATCGTTATTCCAGTCCCCAAACCTGGGAAGGATCATACGGACCCAATAAATTATCGCCCAATCGAGTTGTATATGTAAAACCATGGAACGAATGATTAATGAGAGACTCGTTTGGTACCTGGAGTCCAACAAACTGATAACAAAGTATCAAAGTGGATTCCGGCGCCAACGAGGCACAACAAACAATCTCATACGATTTGAATCGTTTATTAGGGAAGCTTTCATTAAAAAAGAACATTTAGTCCCTGTATTTTTTGACTTGGAGAAAGCTTATGATACTGCATGGAAGTACGGTATTATGAATGATCTACATGACATTGGTCTTAGAGGCCGATTACCCATTTTTATAGAGAATTTCTTAGATGATAGACAGTTTCGTGTCCGAATGGGTTCAATCCTCTCTGATATTCATGAACAGGAGATGGGTGTTCCACAGGGCAGCATACTATCTGTCACACTTTTTAATATAAAGATCAACAGTATAGTAAAATGCATCAATCCAGGTGTGGATTGTTCGCTATATGTTGACGACTTTGTTATATGTTATCGTGCAAAAAACATGAATACTATCGAGAGACAATTACAACAATGTCTCAATAAACTTCAGACCTGGTCTGATGAAAATGGTTTTAAATTTTCTAAATCTAAAACTAATTGTATGCACTTTTGTCAACTTCGTAAACATCATGAAGACCCTCATCTAACACTGGACGGGTCACCAATACCAGTAGTGGATGAGACAAAATTCCTTGGTCTTATTTTCGACCGTAAATTAACGTTTATACCACACCTTAAATAGTTGAAGGCCAAATGCCTTAAAGCTCTTAACTTACTTAAAGTTGTTGCAAACACTAATTGGGGAGCAGATCGAAAAGTCCTCTTGCGACTTTACAGATCTCTTATCAGATCCAAGCTGGACTATGGCTCAGTAGTATATGGATCGACTCGCAAGTCGTACTTGCAGATGCTCGACCCTGTACATAATCAAGGATTACGACTCGCCTTACGTGCCTTTCGTACATCACCAGCCGAAAGTCTATATGTTGAAGCCAATGAACCATCACTGTCTCATAGACGAGACAAATTAGCTCTTCAATACGCCATTAAATTAAAGTCTAACCCTTCAAACCCAACTTTCGATAATGTTTTAATTCCTAGTTGTGAACCTCTTTTTGATCGAAAACCGAAGGCCATTCGACCATTTGGTCTTCGTATTAAACCAAAATTAAGAGACACTGAAATCGACCTAAATTTGATTGCCAAGTACAAAGTACCACAAATTCCACCGTGGACTTTGGAAACTCCAACAATTATTTTTGATCTTTGTAATAATAACAAATCCAGTACTGTCTTTCAAAGCAAATTTAATGAAGTTATATCGAAATACAGTGACTTTCAACATATCTACACAGATGGCTCTAAAGATGGAGATAAGGTAGCTGCAGCAGCTGTTCACAAACACAGCATAAAGAGCCGCCTGCCTGACAAGGCCTCTATCTTTTCAGCTGAACTTAAGGCAATTGAACTTGCCTTAAATTATATTCAGGAATCTGATGATGACCATTTCGTAATATTTTCTGATTCCCTTTCATCTCTTCAAGCACTGGGTAATATGAAACATGATAACCCAGTTGTGCTTCAACTTTTAGAAAAGTACAATTATCTTATAATTGATAATGTTATTATTTTCTGCTGGCTTCCAAGCCATGTAGGAATACGTGGTAATGCTAGAGCTGATATTGCTGCTAAGGCAGCATTAGATTTACATATATCTAATACCAAATTACCTTATACTGATTTTAAAAGATATATTAACACATATATTCGCAACTCTTGGCAAACCGCTTGGGATTTGTACGTTAACAATAAACTCCATTCAATTAAACCGTTACTCGGAGAATGGCGTTCTTCTACTAGACCCATTCGTCGAGAGGAAGTTATCCTAGCCCGGTGCAGGATAGGGCATACACGTTATACTCATTCATATTTATTACAAGGTGAGCAATTACCAGAATGTATTCCCTGCTTTGCACCGTTAACGGTCAAACACATCTTATTGGAATGTGTAGACTTTGATCCTATGCGTCAAAGGTACTACAATGTTAATACTATAAAAGAGTTATTTGATACTCTAGATTTTAGTCTTGTTTTAGATTTCCTAAAAGAGATCAGACTATATAAATCATTATAATGTGTTCTTATATATATTTACTTGTTTATATGCCCGTTGACGGGCATTGGTTGATTTACATACATAGTTTATATTACACCTTATCATCCCTTATTTTTTTTTAATAGTTTTAGCTTTATATATTTACACTAATTTTTAAATAATACTTCATTTTTCATCAATTTTTTGCGCACAATATGACCTATTTATGTGTCGACGTGCCGTAAAACACCATTCATTCATTCATTCCAAAGATTAAGATATAAATTAGGTTTAAAGCATCTAGTGCATAATTATAGTTCATGAGAAAGTGATGTAAATGTAACAATTTATCTGCTCTTTGCTTGGATGGTGATGGTCACACCCACATTGGCTTTGTCACGTTGCAATGTACCACTCAAGATACAACTATAATCAAAGTTTGAAAAGTCTTAGTGCATACAGTTTGTGAAAAACTGACCTAAATGCAAGAGTTGAAGGTAAAAATTATACGGTTATCTGCCCTTTGCTTGGAGGGTCAAGGTTACATCCACATTTTCTTTATCATGTTGCGATGTACCACCCAAGATACAACTATAAGCAAAGTTTGAAATGTGTAGTGCATATAGTTTGCGAGAAATTGACCTCAATGCAAAAGCTGAAGGTAAAAATTATTAAGTTATCTGCCCTTTGCTTGGAGGGTCAAGGTCATTTCCACATTTGCCTTGTCACGTTGCAATGTACCACCCAAGATACAACTATAAGCAAAGTTTGAAAGGTCTAGTGAATCCAGTTTGTGAAAAAGTGACCTAAATGCAAAAGTTGAACGTTAAATTATTATCTGCACTTTGCTTGGAGGGTCAAGGTCACTTCCACATTTTCTTTGTCACGTTGCAATGTACCACCGATGATACAATTGTAAGCAAAGTTTGAAAGGTCTAGTGCATACAGTTTGTGAAAAAGTGACCTAAACGCAAAAGTTGAACGTACAATTTATTGTTATCTGCCCTTTGCTTGGAGGCTCAAAGTCACTTCCACATTTGCTTTGTCACGGTGCGATATACAACACAAGATTCAACTATTAGCAAAGTTTGGAAGGTCTAGTGCATATAGTTTGTGAGAAAATGACCTAAATGCAAAACTTGAATGTTGACGCCTTTGCCATCGCCGCCGCCAGGAAAGCAACACCCATGCCAGACAAAAATATGTTCAATACGGCACGTGACGTTACGGACAATGCTATTCCTATATAGCCCCAACTTCACTTTGTGAAGCAGGGGATTAATAAATACGATATCCATGAGCACATAACTCTAGCGTCAGCAGGTCAGTTAATGGACTTTTGAAAAAGACGCAAGAATGAAAGTTATTAACGTATTTAATTATAGTAGATCTACAACAGATCAAACAACACATGAACGTAATTATTTGCACAAATGTTCACATTCTGTATGATGTGTTAAATAGCAATGTCAGACGACAGAAGCACTATTGTTTGGGGCGCTTGTTTCAGCCAAAGGTTTTTTGGACTTTTAAGATAAAATTAATCTACTACCTAAATAAGTTGTACATCAGTGAAAGACATTTTTAGTGGTAAATAAAAATTATTTATTTTTCAAAATCGGTTGAGAAATAAAAAATTTATGTGCGAAAGCTGTTTTTGATGGGTCATTTTCAATGCAAAATTCTGCTGCATGAAAAATTTCAAAATATGTTTTTTTAGAAATTGTATCCAAGAACGGTTTTAAATTGTTGGATATCAGTAAATTAAGACACCCGGAAAGTTTTATAGCAAAATATGAAAGATTACTGAAGTTATTTGACATTTCTTAATTTTCTGCTGTCCCGCCAACAAGGAATTTACATAGGAAAATCCCATCAAAAAATCATTTTGGCTGTAAATATTTATTTCTCAACCAATTTTCAAAAGTAAAGTAGTTTTAATTACCACTAAAAATGCCAGTTCTAATGATATATAGCTGATGTACGTATTATTTAAATTGCTCAAGTTACTTCAGAAAAACCTTTGGCTGAAACAAGTGCCCCAAACAATAGTACATCAATCGAAGTCGGTACAATTCATGTGACTGATGGTAGTCTGAATCAGGTACTCTAATATTGATTCCAGATGATAAACTGAGGACTAATTTAAGTATCTTTATTGTACAAACGATGACCTTTGAGCACATTTATAAAATGTGACTCCCATTGACAGAAGATAATGGACAATATGGCAATGCTGTACTCACTCTCTATTTACAATCGCAAGTGTGGACTGCAGAGTTGCTGAAAATGTTTTTAGATGCTCCATTTACGCTGGAGCCACGATCATTGTTTTCTGCCACCACTCAACTGGCACCTACAAACCCACAAGAGTCATAAAGAAAACCTTTAATATAATGACAAAATGAATAGACTAAGCAAAATTCTACTCCCCTGCCCCTGTATACTCACGTTTAATGTTTGATATGGTAGTGATATTTCACAAGTGACATTTCTGCTGGGAAATGAATGAACCAGTGAAATTATGAACTCTATAAATATGAATAAAGAAGTATTTACAACCTGTACATTATATGAACATTTAAATCAGACTGAAGCAGAAATGAAAACAACATCTTATCCATAACATGTAAACATGTTTTCAAAACCAAAATACTAGTAGATGTTTTATAATACTGCTTGATTGTAATATGGACCAGAATTCTGAACAAAGAAGTATTGTATTTCTACCAACACAAAAAGGTAATATGATGCCAACAGTAAAAGAATATCCAGTTCCACCCTCCATGTACATCGAAATAAACATATACAGACTGGGCCTACGATCGTCTCACCTACAGAGTTGCTTCAAATTCTGTTGTAAACACTGCCTTTTTCACAGAAGCCATGACCATTGTTCTCTACCAACTCGCAAATAGCACCAGAAACATCGGGATTCTGATGAAAACATCCGACAAATTACAAGAATGAACACAAATGTGTGTGTGTGTGTGTGGTGGTGGTGGTGGTGGTGGGGTGGGTGGGGTTTCTACTCTGCCAGAATAAACAGGGGTCCTGTTCTTGCCCGTGAACCACAGGCGATGAATGAATGAACATAGGTGAAATGAATGAAAGAAACAGTGTCCATTGACTGGTTAAGAAATGAAACATTTGGCTAACTCTGAATTTTAAATAAAGGAGCAAAACCATATCACAACTAAAACTATCAGTAAAGGTGACGAATACCGCCACTTTTTTTATTCCAAGTCAAAGGGCCATAATTCTGTAATAAATTAGACAATCAACCATGGGTGATTTAGAGGGACATAAGGTCATTAGTTGTTATGAGTATATAAAGTTTGGGAACAACCCATTCAAAAATGTTTGAGAAATGCTAGTAATAACAAAAGAGCCAAGATGGCCCTAAATCGATCACCTGCGTACTGGCACATTATCGAACTTCTTCGAAATATTATGGTCATATAAAATCGGTGCAAGTTTGGTTCAGACTGTTCAAGAAATGTGGTCTCTGTTGTGTTAACAACATTGATATAAAGACACTGAAAGTTTGGTAAAGATCAAATGCAAAATGAAGGTGCTAGAGTATAACACTTGGGGCAGGGCCAAATGTGATTCCAGGACTACATGTAATATATGAGCTTTGTGCCTTCTGGTTTCAGAGAAGATTTTTAGTTTTTTTTTCCTATACAAGACTATGTAAAACTGTGACCCCGGGTAAATGCAAAATACTAAACCTCTGGCTCTTGTAGTTTCAGAGAATACAAGTCTATGTAAAACTGTGACCCCCGGGGCGGGGCCAGATTTGACACCAGGGTCACTATTTGAACAAACTTGGTAGAGGACCATAAGCTTATAGCAAATGCAAACTATTAAACCTCTGGCTCTTGCAGTTTCAGAGAAGATTATTTTTCCTCTATAAGACTGTGTAACTGTTACCCCTGGGGCGGGCCATATTAGACCCCAAGGTCACCATTTGAACAAACTTAATAGAGGACAACATATATTACAGGGAAGCCCTATGTGTGGTTTCAGAGATTTTTTAATTTTTTTCCCCTATATGTCTATGAAAAACATGCAAAATCTCAATATACAAACTTTGGATCCCCAGGGCACGGTCATTTTATACCCCAGGGACTTCATTTGAACAAAACTTGATAGTCTAGGCATTGGCAATCATTTTAAAAGAAAAACTGTCAAAATCTGTTCTCGAGAAGAAAAGTTTCGACCATCTTGGATGTTGTGCTGACCTCATTTTAACAAATTCAAAAAATCATTCATCTAAGGATCGTACAGGTGAAGTTTGGTCAAAATTGGCCAAGTGGTTTCTGAGGAGAAGTCGTTTGAAGCAAAAGTTAATGACGACGACGGACGAAGAGTGATCCAAGTAGAGCAGGGTGATCTAAAAATGTGTAGCCCCCAATTCATTTAGTTAAAGGAGGAGTATAATAAATACATGTAGTGTTACACATTTTATTTTAATTGAACATTTTAATCTATTATGGTACAGAGAAACACAAACATGGTTTGAACCCAGAAACCAGAGATGACCTTTAGTGTGGCAAAAAGTAGACCACAAACAGAGTTTAAGTTTGATCAGATTCATACCACTCCATATTTCTTTTAAAGCGAGATACTGGATTTGTACCAATCGGATGTGACCTATTTAGCAAAGAAAGCAGGTCACAGCGATGAAAAAAGAATAATAAAAGGAACACAATGACAAGGTTTTACCCAGGTATACAAGATGAGACAAATAAAGCCAGTTTGGATGCACTGATGCTCATAACCGCGACTTCTAAGTGATTGCTTAGTCAACCTCTCTGCAAGATGGCTTGACAAAACCCAGTCTTACACCTGACCAAATGGACCATACTGACAAGCATCATGGTCATGTAAAATATATTAAAGGTCACATTTTGTACTTTAAGTTCACTACGATTTAGACTTTGACAAACAGTCTTCCAACTCAGTTGGACTGGTGTATTATGACCTCACCCAATACAAACATATATACAAAGTTTCATTAACATTGGTCCAGAACATTAACTATGACGTAAAATAAACAGTAATGAAGCAAAGTTTAAGTTCACCGAGATCTTGAGATCTGAAGTAATGACTCCAAAATCCATCCAATGTGGGATACAACATCAGCTTTCTTATTCTTCAAAAGGTTCAGCTAAACCGATGAAAAGTACATCAATTGTCAAACCTCTAGGCTCTTATAGTACCAACTAAAATGCAAATGAATGTATTTTTATCGTGTCCTTGTCTGAAGTTTTACAACTACTTTTGTGAAGTTGAAATGATTCTTAAACCGACATGATAACAAACAGTGAACACCGATGGTATATCGAAGTAGAGCCAGAATCTACTGCTCAACACTACAACACGGTTATGATGCAGACATACAAGGTACGTTCTAGATGTTGACGGTAAATGTGACAGGTTTGGCTGAACCAGTAGTGCCAGATTTGAACAAGGCTTTATGCAGCACGTCCACCTCCACACCTCCCTTCTCCGAAGCTTTGGCCATTCCTGCAGGTTTCTTACTAAATCTGAAATTAAAAGAAAATAAGTTCATAGAAGATGTGTGTAAAATGTAACAAATGATTGACAACATTCTACAATGTGTTGGAGTTAACATTATACATATTAATTCATTAACGGTCAATCCCATTTCATGCAAATCACTTCAGTAAATTTTGTGCGGTGGCGGCCACCCTAGGCCACCATTTTCAAATCAAATGTTTATGAGAAGAAGCAATCTCAACACTGTTCTATATAGTTATTTTTAAACAAAGATGGCCGCTGATGACCACCTTGCAACATGAAGTGCATTTAGGACTAACTACATTTTACTTTAGAAGCAGTTTAATACATTACTGTATACCAATAACTTTTACTACGATCACAAACTGTTATTTTTCATTCAATTTTTCGCCATGGTGAACATCTAAAAAGTTTCACTTTAAAGGGACAATGTCCGTAACTTTTAGCTTATAAAACACACACTAACTACGTTCACAAACATTACACACTAAACATTATTGAATATTTACTAATTAAATGCAAGATTAACGGAATTCAATCGCATTACAAAAAAAGAACTACCGCTTTGTGCGTTTGAACTCGCAGCCTAAACTAAAATTACGCTCGCGGGTAATATTAGTGAGCACGCGATAGTCGACGTCGCTCCTGACTGAGCTAAGCGGGCTATACATATTACGCAATACATACTAAGTAGAAAACCGAATACGCTAATGGAAGTTACGTGATCAGCAGAAAAGGTAAATAATGTGGGACCCACATTATTTACAAATAATAATTAAAACCTTTTTTTTTCAAATTCACGAATGTATTACTACAGACTTCTTTGGGTCTATGCTCAAGTTTTCATGTATACATTTCACTGAATAAAAGTCAGACACTTATTTGGTTATGCTCAATATCTGCTTAATTACGGACATTGTCCCTTTAAATAGGAACAACTAGACATCACATGCAATGCTCCGGTTATTAAAGGTATAAGAAGATTCAAAGTATAGGAGTAGTAATGGTAACACGATTTTCTGATATTAAGTCTATCTTGTGTGATGGATCAACATGTATTGGACCAACTATTTGTCATACAATGTTCCTATAAAGTTTACACCTCTGCAATTCAAGAGAAGTAGAGATCGGAAAATGTGTACATTAAAGTCCAATTGAAATTTAGTTGGTTTTAAACTCGGGACCAACAAGAAGAATTTTCCTGTGAAGTTAACACACAATTCTGCTCAGTAGTTTTGGAGAAGAAACCATCACCAAAATGCCAACTAATGGTTGATGCCATAAACATCTGTGTTGAGTAGAGCTGATTTAACACCAACATTCTGGTGTTTCTAGAAAGTCTCATCCAATAACTGCTGACAATCACGTCTGCTGAGGACATCACATTTAAAAACCTGTGTGATGTCATGTCTGATATCCAATCAGGGGTGAGCTATGGCGAAACATCGCCTTCATTGAATGTATTCTTGATAGCAGACCTGCATCAACGAGTTCAAGTATTCTTTTTATATGAACTTACTTTAATGGAGCTGCAGCGGCCGGTTTGACTGACAGAGGAAGTTTCTCGGGCGCCTCCCTCACCTTGGCTGTCGCTGGCGTCATCATCTTCACTAACATTGGTTGACCTGTATATGATAAACAATATCATGCTTGTAATGCGACCATCATTCTAGATCTGCCTGATGATATCAATGCAGCGCTTCCGAAGGAAGTCAATTTATGGTAATGTTAAATGAAATTTCTTGGTTAAAGTATCTATCCTGCCATCAACAACCAAATATTAAAACCTATGTTCACCGTTTCTAAACCGGCTGATGACGAGGTGTATATATAACATGTTTTGAGAATCCAAACTCTATAGACACAATATAAATGGGTTTAACCAGCCAAACCAAACACCTAAACTGGAGTGTCCAATTAAGAGTTACCAACTCATTCATTTTACGCATATTCAATCACAAACATTTTTAGACCCGTGAATAAACCTTTACTTTAATTGGCACATTTACATTATTATATGACCTGAACACCTGGATAGAGTTTTGATAAACGGTTTTGTGGTGTAATTTTGGCGTTATTTGGCGGGTTACTTTCTTTAAGATGAAGATGTGTGTGAAGTTTCATCAATATAGGTGAAATGCTTTTCAAGTTATGGCCAAGGTCAGATTGCAGGTAAAACTGTGACCGACTGACAACAACGACAGACACTGGAAAAAGTAATCCCTAAGTGTCTGCCATGCTACACAGGCAATACAAAAATGTTTTAGTCAGTCTTCCTTTAAAGTGTTTACTATGAGCCGAATATGTTGTACATTAAATCAGCAGAATGTAGGGATTAAATGGTTATTGTTTCATCTGAATAGAACATTTACCATCTAATTCTCTCTCATGATAGGATTTTTCTGCTTCATTGGCATCCTCTCTCTTCACATACATCACTTCAGCAGTACCAGGCTTCACCAGTTTTACTTTCTTTACCGCTCCAATTGCACCAAACAGTTCCTGTAATAGAATAAACATAGTATAAACAACACATAGGCACTGTTACACTCTATAAACGGGAATAAACATCTCACAGACAGGGTCCACACTTTCCCTATTTATACATAATATAAACTGAATCAAGATCTATCATCTTTTGTTTTTATAAAAATACATCATAAAACTAACACGTTTTCAAGCACAAAGCACTTCCTTGTTGCATGTGTCTACTGTAAATTGGCAATGTGGTAACAGCAACCTAACAAAGAGACAGTGTTGTGGAGATTGGTGATGACGACCTTGTAACTCTGCAGTGTACTGATGATCACTCCTGCAGTGGACTGATCACTCCTGCAGTGGACTGATCACTCCTGCAGTGTACTGATCATGCCTGCAGTGGACTGATCACTCCTGCAGTGGACTGATCACTCCTGCAGTGTACTGATCACTCCTGCAGTGTACTGATCACTCCTGCAGTGTACTGATCACTCCTGCAGTGTACTGATCATGCCTGCAGTGTACTGATCACTGCTGCAGTGTATTGATCATGCCTGCAGTGGACAGATCACTCCTGCAGTGGACTTATTGTGCCTGCAGTGGACTCTGATCACTCCTGCAGTGGACTGATCATGCCTGTAGTGGACTGGTCACTCCTGCAGTAGACTGATCATGCCTGCAGTGAACTGATCTCTTCTGCAGTGGACTAATCATGCCTGCAGTGGTGATCACTCCTGCAGTGCACTGATCACTCCTGCAGTGGACTGGTCAATTATGCAGCGGACTGATCACTCCTGCAGTGTACTGATCACTCCTGCAGTAAATGTATCGCTCCTGCAGGGGACTGATAATTTCTGCAGTGAACTGATCACTTCTGCAGTGGACTGATCACTTCTGCAGTGGACTGACTGATCACCCATGCAGTGGACTGATCACTCCTACAGTGGACTGATCACTCCTGCAGTGGACTGATCAATCCTACAGGGGACTGATCACTCCTATAGTGGACTGATCACTCCTGCAGTGGACTGATAACTCCTGCAGTGGGCTGATAACTCCTGCAGTGGGCTGATAACTCCTGCAGTGGATTGATTACTGCGGGTGAAACACTAAATTACTTACAAGGACATCATCCTGAGACACGCTGTTGTGAAGATTGGAGATGACAACCTTGTAACCCTGCAGTGGACTGATCACATCATTCTCATCAATGGCCTGCAAGTCAATCAAAACCCAACTATTAGCACATAAACTCATGGATATCATTATCATTATGAGTTTCGGTGAATAACTTTCTAATATATATTTCGGTAAGTTCGTAATTATATTCTAAGGCTACATGTAGTTACAAATTTTGGATGCGGTTGTATTTAAGCTGGTAAATGGAATGACATTTAAGGTTGGCCTGCTGTTTAAGAGGGCAGCAGTATTGTGCACTTACTCTATGCTATAACAAACTAGAACTAGTGTTCAGAGCGCATGTTTCAGCCAAAGGTTTTTCCACATTTACATGAACAATCTTGAAAATTCTAGCCAAAATACTGATAAAGGACTTCCCATGTAAATTCATCGTTCCTGGAACTGTTACAACAGAAAATCTCAATAACTTTCATATTTTCTACAAACCTTTCATGATGTCTTAGTTTAAATGTATCCAAAACATTAGAACTCTTAGTTTAAATGTATCCAAAACATTAAAACCATTTTTGGATTGAAATAGAATTTTTATTTTCCTTCAAAATTTTGATGGAACATTTTAATTTTTGCAGTGAAAAAAGCCCTATCACAAACAAATTCAGCATGTATTTTTTTTTAAATTTTATTTCTTAACTGATCTTGATACATTTTATTTTACCACTACAAATGTCTGTTTCACTGATATGTAATATTTAAATTGTGTCTGAAAAGTCTAAAAAAAAACTTGGGCAAAAACAAGCACCCCAAACAGCAATTAATATGACAAAACAAGGCAGGCAACTAAGTTGAACTTGAGTTATTGCACGGACACCATAGTGTGACATTGGTCATACTACAGACGTCAGGTTTTCAACCCCAAAATCAATAGGTGTCTTCCTTGAGAACAGAGGAACACACCAATTGTCGTAGTTATCTATCCTGAAAAATTTATGCTATTGCATGGAAAATAAAATTTGACACCCAAAAACAACAACATGGACAATGGCATTTTACAATGCAAAGTCCCTCGCCTTTTGAAGAAAATCAAAACAATACGTTACCATCTACTGATTAACATTAAGTGATGCTATGTTCACCCGCTGACATACCTCTTCTCTGGCTTTCTTCAGGACTGGTTCACTAGTAACAGTTTCTGCTGGTCTTGTGTATTTGTAAGGGTTCCCTTCTCCCGATCCCCTTGCTCCCAAACCTGCCCCTCTTGATCCTTCCTGTGGCGCTATAACAGGCACCGTATTTGTACTTGACAATCTCAACGGCCCACTGGCGGACGACCCGCTAAAAGTAGGCGCAGATTTTCTCTTCAGAGGCGAGAGCGTAGGATTCTGCTGCCGAGGAGCATCATTAACTATAGTCTTAACAAACGTATTATCACTCGACCCCATGTTGGGTATTGTTCTGTGTACAACTAGGTCAGCTGGCTGTGGTGGGTGATACACTTGTTGTTGGGGCGGAGAGTATGTATACTGGGGCTGCAGCTGAGGTTGGTACTCATGTGAGGGCGGGGCTGCGTAGTGAGGGTATTGTTGTTCACGGCGTCTGTATTGGTCGTTCTCAACTTGTATCACTGGAAGTGGCGCCACCTGGGGATACTGTGTAACCTAGAATATAACAGCAGGCAAGTATTACGTGTATATCAACAAGAAAACAAACAAATGAAATACAGTAACAACAAAGAGATTATTACTCTATTGTGGGAGGTTATTTGCTATTAAATTACACCCGTTTTATTTTAGCAGCTGTTCAATATATTATTTAAATCATCAAAACTAAATGTGTTGTTCCTTTCAGAGGAAAAGAAAGGAACTTTTTTATAAATCACTTTCTTGTTTTCTTTTATTGGCACCCATGGCATTATATATATGTTGAATTCCATTACATTTGTACCAGTAATCGTCAAACAAATGTTTGTTTCTTTGTAACTTGTGTGTTCAATCATTTGCTTATACTAGCCATCAAACTTGCGACACACAAAATGACAGAAAGTGATATTCATCTAAAACTTTGTAAATTAATTTAATTACACAAGATATATTAGCATACAGCATACCTCTTGTCCAATAGTTCGTGTAATTGCACGATTTTCATCCACAGGGTAGGGTGGGCCATCATGTGGAGGAGGAGCTTGGGGAGGACTCTGATAGTACACTGGCGGGGCTTGATAAGGTGGAGCCATGTAATGTCCTGGTAGTGGGGCTGTAGGATAAGGAGGACGAGGTGCACCTCCATAGCTGACTGAGACTGGGGGCGGGGCTTGCTGATATTGGGGCGGAGACTGCTGGAATTGTCTAGGACTTTCTGCAGGATATGGTAAGGAAGCCGCACCTCCAGGGTGGAGATATGGCTGTGAGGGTGGAGCTTGTTGAAGTGGATAAGGGGGAGTGACATGTGGCACGTATTGTGGAACTGGATTGCCAGAAACAGTTCTCGTTATATTCAGGATTTTTGAGTTGGGTCCTGCAGGAGGTCCAAGTCTCAGTTTGACACCTGACTTAATTTGCTTAGTTTGTGCTGCGTTTTGAGGACTCTGTGTAGGTCCGACTATTTCCTCATAACCAGGTGGCATGACTTTAGTCAACTGTGTAAATATAGAAAAATGTGTATTTTAGATTCAATAATCAATTTCTTTTCTTTGATGAATGATTATTAAATAATGTCAGAATAGTAATTGTTTAATTTTATATGCTTCCAAAAACTGAAGTTCTAACTGTAAAAGGTCATTGTTGAGTATCAAAAGAAATACAAGCATTGACATTACTTAAGTCATACCACCCTGTTACTGGATATCCATTTATAGCGCATGTAGAAAAAACATGAATTTGGAATTTAACGGAAGTATTTAGACAAAAATACCTTTGGTATTCTACTTCAACCTGATCCATAAAAAAAATCTACTTTTCAAATCATCTGGATAACCAATGTTACTGGGTGATCTGATATTGTTTTATCCTTCTGAATGGATGCTCATAAATTTAAAACAATTTCAACATTTTTTTAAATAAACAAGAGGCCCAAGAGGGCCTGTGGACGCTCTACTGGCTAAAGATAAAGTTTATGCACAAGGGGCCATAACTCTTTTAAATATCGTTCAACCAGAACATGGTGATGACATAGGCAACTAGGCTTGGTACTGATTGTCCCTGACAAGTTCCATTGAAATCCAGCCAGAGATTCAGGAAAACTAGTCTGTACAAAGTTAGTGTATTAAAACTTTTAAAGGGCCATAACTCTGCCAAAATTCATTCAACCAGAACATGGCAATGATAGTTGCAACTAGGCTTGGTACTGATCATCCCCATCAAGATTCGTTAAAATCCAGTAAGGAGTTCAGAACAGACTAATCTGGTTTCTCTATTAAAACCTATAAAGGGCCATAACTCTGACAAAAATCATTCAACCCGCATATGGCGATGATATGCAAAACTAGGCTTAACTAGTGACCTAGTTTTTGACCCCATACCCATTTTCGAACTTGACCAAAATATAATTAAGACAACATTTCGACAAAGTTTCATCAAGATCGGGTCAAAAATATGGCCTCTAGAGTGTACTAGTGACCTAGTTTTTGACCCTGTGTGACCCTGTGTGACCCATTTTCGAACTTTAGCAAGCTATAATTGAGACAAATATTCTGACAAAATTGCATGAAGATCGGGTCAAAAATATGGCCTCTAGAGTGTACACACGGTTTTTCCAAAGTTTGACCTAGTGACCTAGTTTTTAACACCATGTGACCCATTTTTGAACTTGACCAAGATATAATTAAGACAAACATTTTGACAAAGAGTGTACACAAGGTTTTTCCAATATTTGACCTAGTGACCTAGTTTTTAACCCCATGTGACCCATTTTCAAACTTGACCAAGATATAATTAAGACAAACATTCTGACAAAGTTGCATCAAGCTCGGGTCAAAAATATGGCCTCTAGAGTGTACACAAGGTGTTTCCAATATTTGACCTAGTGACCTAGTTTTTAACTTCATGTGACCCATTTCCGAACTTGATCAAGATATAATTAAGATAAACAATTTGACAAAATTTCATCAAGATTGGGTAAAAAATATGACCTCTAGAGTGTACACAAGTTTTTTCAAGTATTTGACCTAGTGACCTAGTTTTTGACCCCACATGACCCATTTTTGAACTTGACCGAGATTTCATTGAGACAAACATTCTGACAAAGTTTCATCAAGATCGGGTCAAAAATATGGCCTCTAGAGTGTACACACGGTTTTTCCAAAGTTTGACCTAGTGATCTATTTTTTAACACCATGTGACCCATTTTTGAACTTGACCAAGATATAATTAAGACAAACATTTTGACAAAGCTTCATCAAGATTGGGTCAGAAATACGGCTTCTAGAGTGTACACAAGGTTTTTCAAGTATTTGACCTAGTGACCTAGTTTTTAACCCCATGTGACCCATTTTCAAACTTGACCAAGATATAATTAAGACAAACATTCTGACAAAGTTGCATCAAGCTCGGGTCAAAAATATGGCCTCTAGAGTGTACATAAGGTTTTTCCAATATTTGACCTAGTGACCTAGTTTTTGACCCCACATGACCCATTTTCGAACTTGACCGAGATTTCATTGAGACAAACAATTAAGATAAAACATTCTGACAAAGTTGCATCAAGCTCGGGTCAAAAATATGGCCTCTAGAGTGTACACAAGGTTTTTCCAATATTTGACCTAGTGACCTAGTTTTTAACTTCATGTGACCCATTTTCGAACTTGACCGAGATTTCATTGAGACAAACATTCTGACAAAGTTTCATCAAGATCGGGTCAAAAATATGGCCTCTAGAGTGTACACACGGTTTTTCCAAAGTTTGACCTAGTGACCTAGTTTTTAACACCATGTGACCCATTTTTGAACTTGACCAAGATATAATTAAGACAAACATTTTGACAAAGAGTGTACACAAGGTTTTTCCAATATTTGACCTAGTGACCTAGTTTTTAACCCCATGTGACCCATTTTCAAACTTGACCAAGATATAATTAAGACAAACATTCTGACAAAGTTGCATCAAGCTCGGGTCAAAAATATGGCCTCTAGAGTGTACACAAGGTTTTTCCAATATTTGACCTAGTGACCTAGTTTTTAACTTCATGTGACCCATTTCCGAACTTGATCAAGATATAATTAAGATAAACAATTTGACAAAATTTCATCAAGATTGGGTAAAAAATATGACCTCTAGAGTGTACACAAGTTTTTTCAAGTATTTGACCTAGTGACCTAGTTTTTGAGCCCACATGACCCATTTTTGAACTTGACCGAGATTTCATTGAGACAAACATTCTGACAAAGTTTCATCAAAATCGGGTCAAAAATATGGCCTCTAGAGTGTACACACGGTTTTTCCAAATATTGACCTAGTGATCTAGTTTTTAACACCATGTGACCCATTTTTGAACTTGACCAAGATATAATTAAGACAAATATTTTGACAAAGCTTCATCAAGATTGGGTCAGAAATACGGCTTCTAGAGTGTTCACAAGGTTTTTCAAGTATTTGACCTAGTGACCTAGTTTTTAACCCCATGTGACCCATTTTCACACTTGACCAAGATATAATTAAGACAAACATTCTGACAAAGTTGCATCAAGCTCGGGTCAAAAATATGGCCTCTAGAGTGTACATAAGGTTTTTCCAATATTTGACCTAGTGACCTAGTTTTTGACCACATGACCCATTTTCGAACTTGACCGAGATTTCATTGAGACAAACAATTAAGATAAACATTCTGACAAAGTTGCATCAAGCTCGGGTCAAAAATATGGCCTCTAGAGTGTACACAAGGTTTTTCCAATATTTGACCTAGTGACCTAGTTTTTAACTTCATGTGACCCATTTTCGTACTTGACCGAGATTTCATTGAGACAAACATTCTGACAAAGTTTCATCAAGATCGGGTCAAATATATGGCCTCTAGAGTGTACACACGGTTTTTCCAAAGTTTGACCTAGTGACCTAGTTTTTAACACCATGTGACCCATTTTTGAACTTGACCAAGATATAATTAAGACAAACATTTTGACAAAGTTTCATCAAGATTGGTTCAGAAATACGGCTTCTAGAGTGTACACAAGGTTTTTCCAATATTTGACCTAGTGACCTAGTTTTTAACTTCATGTGACCCATTTCCGAACTTGATCAAGATATAATTAAGATAAACAATTTGACAAAATTTCATCAAGATTGGGTAAAAAATATGACCTCTAGAGTGTACACAAGTTTTT
Organism: Cyrtodaria siliqua; assembly: GCA_037043455.1. Classification (NCBI taxonomy): domain Eukaryota; kingdom Metazoa; phylum Mollusca; class Bivalvia; order Adapedonta; family Hiatellidae; genus Cyrtodaria; species Cyrtodaria siliqua. The sequence goes on along the minus strand of JAWPHD010006635.1, from coordinate 25,246 downwards.
TCAAGTATTTGACCTAGTGACCTAGTTTTTGAGCCCACATGACCCATTTTTGAACTTGACCGAGATTTCATTGAGACAAACATTCTGACAAAGTTTCATCAAAATCGGGTCAAAAATATGGCCTCTAGAGTGTACACACGGTTTTTCCAAATATTGACCTAGTGATCTAGTTTTTAACACCATGTGACCCATTTTTGAACTTGACCAAGATATAATTAAGACAAATATTTTGACAAAGCTTCATCAAGATTGGGTCAGAAATACGGCTTCTAGAGTGTTCACAAGGTTTTTCAAGTATTTGACCTAGTGACCTAGTTTTTAACCCCATGTGACCCATTTTCAAACTTGACCAAGATATAATTAAGACAAACATTCTGACAAAGTTGCATCAAGCTCGGGTCAAAAATATGGCCTCTAGAGTGTACATAAGGTTTTTCCAATATTTGACCTAGTGACCTAGTTTTTGACCACATGACCCATTTTCGAACTTGACCGAGATTTCATTGAGACAAACAATTAAGATAAACATTCTGACAAAGTTGCATCAAGCTCGGGTCAAAAATATGGCCTCTAGAGTGTACACAAGGTTTTTCCAATATTTGACCTAGTGACCTAGTTTTTAACTTCATGTGACCCATTTTCGTACTTGACCGAGATTTCATTGAGACAAACATTCTGACAAAGTTTCATCAAGATCGGGTCAAATATATGGCCTCTAGAGTGTACACACGGTTTTTCCAAAGTTTGACCTAGTGACCTAGTTTTTAACACCATGTGACCCATTTTTGAACTTGACCAAGATATAATTAAGACAAACATTTTGACAAAGTTTCATCAAGATTGGTTCAGAAATACGGCTTCTAGAGTGTACACAAGGTTTTTCCAATATTTGACCTAGTGACCTAGTTTTTAACTTCATGTGACCCATTTTCGAACTTGACCGAGATTTCATTGAGACAAACATTCTGACAAAGTTTCATCAAGATCGGGTCAAAAATATGGCCTCTAGAGTGTACACACGGTTTTTCCAAAGTTTGACCTAGTGACCTAGTTTTTAAAACCATGTGACCCATTTTTGAACTTGACCAAGATATAATTAAGACAAACATTTTGACAAAGTTGCATCAAGCTTGGGTCAAAAATATGGCCTCTAGAGTGTACACAAGGTTTTTCCAATATTTGACCTAGTGACCTAGTTTTTGACCCCACATGACCCATTTTCGAACTTGACCGAGATTTCATTGAGACAAACATTCTGACAAAGTTTCATGATGATTGCATCAGAAATGTGGCCTCTAGAGTGTACACAAGCAAAAGTTAACGGACGGACGACGGACGGACGACGGACGACGGACGGACGACGGACGACGGACGACGGAAGACGGACAACACACCATCCCATAAGCTCTGCTGGCCCTTGGCCAGTAGAGCTAAAAATAACTTACTGTTTTTGTGACTTGAATTCCTCCCTGGGGACCAGGCATTAACTGTATGCTGTTGTTATTGTTAGCCACCTAAGGAAAAGAAAACAAAATAGTTAGCAAATACATTTATAATTTTCCAGGGCACACCAAGCAATCTGAGAAGGGGCACAGTATATCCTTGTAAATGGGAAATGAAACTAAGGAAATGTAAGAGATATAGACTTGTAAACACAGCTTACACGCAAAATTTGATGTGAAATGGGACACATTTTATGGGCTATCATAATTTGGGTTCCATGGGAGCCTATAAGATAACGCTATAAGGAAGCCCATGGCCGAATTTGGTTGTGCTAGGATAAGAAATGTAAGAGATATAGACTTGTAAACACAGCTTACACGCACACCTTGATGTGGGACGCCGACCCGGGGTGATAAGATTACATAAGCTCTCTTTGAATAGTCGAACTAAAAATGGTCTAAATAATGTAGTGGTCGCGTTTAACACGCATCACAAAAATTGTATAATGTAAATTTTTAGGGCAAGTGTCTTAAATGTGAGACAAGTGACATTATGTGCAGGGCAAGTGACTTTTGAAAATCCACTTGCCCTGGGCGTGGTTTTCAAAATATTTCCAGAACCCCGACAGTCCACTGCAGTTTTGACTGGTGTGTATTTGAATTAGTTGTTTTATAGAGGAAACGAGACAATGCGATATACGAAAAATTGTTCCAGACTTGTTTATACGCATGTGATCAAGATTTTCGGAATGCAGCTTATTTTTCGAAACTCCATGGGACGTCGTATTTTATTTTCCGGTGTCCCGACCAAACATTTGGGGGTAATTTACGACCATAGGGCCGTTAGTAAATATGATTATTACAATAAACTGAATATACATGTACTTACTGTTCGTGTCAGTGTGAACCCTCCAGTTGCAGTCTGAGCTTGCACTTGACCAAGACCCACTACTCCCTGCTGTTTCTTAGCCTGTATCTTGGCACGTGCATCAACAGGTTGTATCTTGGCACGCGCATCAACAGGTTGTAGGTTGACACGAACATCAACAGGCTCCTTACGAGATCTGATTGTTATCAATTTCTGTCTTGCATCTGTGTTCTGGGCCTTCTGATTGAGTTTTTCTCGTGCATCTCTGACCTTATTTTTAGCTACAAGTCTATCCCTTGCGTCGCGAATCTGATTTGTTTTATTAACATTGCTGCCCACCTTACGATCAGCAGGGACGGTTATTGAGACATCTGTGAGTGTCACTTTGTTAACGTGGAAACCACTACCACCAGGTCCAACACCACCAATTTTTTTCTTTCCTTGCTGGAATCCTCCACCAGGGGTGTTACTATTTCCTTTAAAGGTTGGATTTCTGCAAGACAAAACAATCAAGGTCATTCAAAAGAAGCAAATGATTGAGCAAGCATTCAGGATTTCCAAATCAAATTAACACATCTACATGTATGTTAAAGTGAGGGCGAGTCAGAAACTTGTGGATGGATGATAATTCTGTTTTCTTTCAATGTTCATGTTAAACTGACATGTCACCAGTACTTAGATATCTCCGCCCTTTTGTTGATGTCGGAGTATATTGACAATAGGTTATATTATAACATAGTTGCACGTGCTTTATTATACAGTGACACGTGTTGCTGTTCTTCGGAGGTATTGTTTTGGTTTGATTGGTTGAAATGGATAAATGATTGACAACTAGCGACATGTTAATTCATCAAACATGTACCACTTTGATAAAACTAAATGACAATATACAGATTCACTCTATTTGATCGTAAAGTCTTCCTACCCGGATTTTGTTTTTGAAATCACCCCTCTGAGATGCAATTTCCTGCACTCTGGATCTATTTACATCCCCTATTTTGATATTACAAATCTGTCTTTTTGAGTTTGTATTTCATTGTTGTACATACTGTCAGTTTGGCATCATGTTCATACAAAAACCTGATAATCAGCTGCTGTACCAGCTGGAAGTTGGGGTCAGGATTTCTTTTTGAAATTAACACCTTGAAATGCAATTTCCTGCACTCTCTGGAGCTATTTACATTTAATCACCTCAGGTCAATTGTCTTCAGATTGTTGTTGCGATCACATTTTCAATTGAATGTCAACCATATTTTTAACACGCATTTGTCTAAATGCGTGTGTATTCCCTGAACAGTCTAATATGTAAACAAGAATGGCGAGGTGCAAAATTGCCTCGGGGGATATCATAACTGTAGGAATGTATGATCCCCACGGGGTTTCCCCTGTGATCAATTATCTGCATATTAAAAGCAAGAAAAAATGTTTTCGCGATTGTATTTCAGTTGGGAAATGGTATCTAAAGGCATCACAGTTATAAGTATGGACAATGAAATGCTAAAAATTGGTTTAACCCATTTCATTCTGCAGGCAAATCTGATAAGTATTCCTGTAAATCTGAACATTTTTGCAGTTTCTGCTGCTGCAGCAAATGTCATTTCGGTGATGTTAGTAAAATGTGTTGTACTTGGTCAATTTTAAAAATAAATTAAAACAAGAGGCCCAAGAGGGCCTGTGGACGCTCTACTGGCTCAAGATAAAGTTTATGTGTAAGGGGACACAGTCTTTCAAAAATCCTTCAACCGGAACATGGTGATGACATATGCAACTAGGCTTGGTACTGATCATCCCTGCAAAGTTTTGTTGAAATCCAGCCAGAGGTTCAGGAGAACTAGTCTAGACAAAGTTAGTGTATTAAAACCTATAAGGGCTCATAAAAATTGTAAAAAACCTTTAAGGGCTCTGCCAAAATTCATTCAACCAGAACATGGCAATGATAGGTGCAACTAGGCTTAGTACTGATCATCCTCGCCAAGATTCGCTGAAATCTGGCAAAGAGTTCAGAAAAGACTAATCTGGACAAAGTTTGTGTATTAAAACATTTAACGGGTCATAACTCTGCAAAAATCATTCAACCGAAATATGGCGATGATATGCACAACTACATCCTTGTCACGTTTCGTCTATATCCAGCCAGGGGTTCAGGAGAACTAGCCTGGAAAAAAATTGTGGTATCAAAATCCTTTAAAGGGCCATAACGCCGCCAAAAATCATTCAACCGGAACACGGCGATGATTTGCACTAGACATGGAATCTCATCCCTAAAAAGTTTCGTTTAATCCGGCCAGGGTTCAGGAGAACGTCAGAAAAAGGTTTAGTGTATTAAAACCTTTAAAGGGCTATAACTCTGCCAAAATCATTCAACTGGAACACGGTGACTGTGTACAACTAGGCTTGGTACTGATCATCCCTGCAAAGTTTCAATGAAATCCGGCCAAATGAAGGCCCTTTCGTCTTAATGAGGCCAAGATATAGCATATTTCAGAAAATCAAGGGCCATGACTCCAATGTAAATGGTCCAATCTGGATGGTTTTCGAACTTGTCCAAGCTTTCATTGATATTAACAATCTGGTAAAGTTTCTTAAAGATCGGATGGAAGATGAAGGCCCTATCGTCTTAACGAGGCAAAATATAGGATTTTTAACTAAATCAAGGGCCATAACTCCACTGTTACTAGTCCGATCTGACTGGTTTTGAATTTGTCCGAGCTTTCATTGTTATTAACAATCTGGTAAAGTTTCTTAAAGATCGGATGGAAGATGAAGGCCCTATCGTCTTAACGAGGCAAAATATAGGATTTTTAACTAAATCAATGACCATAACTCTGCTGTTACTGGTCCGATCTGGCTGGTCTTCGAACTTGTCCGAGCTTTCATTTATATAAACAATCTGGTAAAGATCTGATGGAAGATGAAAGCCCTATCGTCTTCAGGCAAAATATAGGATTTTTAACTAAATCATCGGCCATAACTCCACTGTTACTGGTCCGATCTGGCTGGTTTTGAATTTGTACGAGCTTTCATTGTTATTAACAATCTGGTAAAGTTTCAAAAAGATCGCACGAAAAATGAAGGCTCTATCATCTTAACGAGGCAAAATATAGCATTTTTAACTAAATCAAGGGCCATAACTCCGCTGTTAATGGTCCGATCTAGCTGGTTTTCGAAGTCGTCCGAGCTTTCATTTATATAAACAATCTGGTAAAGTTTGGTAAAGACTGGATGAAAGATGAATGCTCTATTGTCTTAACGAGGCAAAATATAGCATTTTAACTAAATCAAGGGCAATAAACTCTGCTGTTAATGTTCTGATCTAGCTGGTTTTAGAACTTGTCCGAGCTTTCATCGATATCAACAATCTGTGCAAGTTTGGTAAAGATCAAATAATAAATGAAGGTGCTACAGTGTTCACAAGGCTTGACATTTTTCAGCAAAACAAGGACCACAACTCCGGTGAAATTATTTCGATCTTGCCGGTTTTCGAACTATTGATATAAAGACACTGGCAAAGTTAAGTAAAGATCCGATCAATATTGAAGGCCCTAGAGTGTTCACAAGGCAGAAAACAGCAATTTTCAGAAAAAACAAGGGCCATAACTCCGGTGTTACTGATCCGATTTGGCTGGTTTTCGAACTTGATCGAGCTTTCATTGATATTAACAATCTGTGCAAGTTTGGTAAAGATCAAATAATAAATGAAGGTGCTAGAGTGTTCACAATGCTTAAAGCCTTAATATGGCATTTTTCAGCATAACAAGGGCCATAACTCCGGTGAAATTACTCCGATCTGGCTGGTTTTCGAACTTGTCCAAGCTGTCATTGATATTAACAACCTATTAAAATTTGGTAATGATCGGATGAAAAATGAAGGCCCTAGAGTGTTCACAAGACAAAAGTTAACGACGGACGACGGACGGACGGCGTCCGACAGACAACTCGTCATCCTAAAAACAATACATCATTATGTAGGTATTTAAATTCCCTACACAATGAAATTTTAAAAGCAATATTCATGCAAAAACTAATTAAATTAACATAAAAATCATACGTGAGCATGCGAATCGGGTCATAAAATGATGTCCTACCTTACTTTCACCCAAATTTTCTGCAAGACATATTCACTTTTTCTCTTATAACCCAGTGCGTAGATTGTAGAGAATGTTAAGTCATTGCTAGTGATGAAAGAATCTTTAAAATCCATAGGGAACTTCAAAAGTTATACAGATTTTTATAAACTTGGTCAAATCCTACGCATATCGGAGTCTCGGTGATGAACCGTTCCCAAATATCGTCTTCCCAAATCGTATTGAAGGAATGATGGGATATTGCTTCTTCAGGGTGCTGGAAAAAGCACACATGGTTTAAATATTGTCTGAGATGGCGTGGATGAAAGTTTTCCCTAACACATCCCCACTAAAACATAGGCTAACCCTGCCTGTCTGATTTTGGGGTGTGGAGTTTGTGGGGATGGAGAACATCTGGGCCGCCCTTGTTATTTGGGGTGAATTTAATATTGTTTAATGGCTCATCGACACATTATAGGTTATCTGGAGCCGCCTGAGAGAGGAGACCACACGTATGAATCTGGAAACCTGCATACTAATACTATAACGAATAGATTCCTATAGTTCTTTAAGATGCTTGGAGGATAGACATACACAAAACCTCCTAGTTTACGTCTCCGTCCGACGGACGAGGCTAATGAAAAGTATCTTGCTGTAGAACACAAAGACAAAACGCAATGGCGATGGTGAGGCTTGACGTCGGGTTCACCGGATTTCAAGTTCAGCGATTATCTACAGGGCCATGCCAGTCCCTTTATAAAGTATGAAGTATTAAAATATTCCTGTCAAACATTTTAATGAAATTGAAACCAGACGCTCGTTTGCGCTCCCAATCATCTTGTGGGTCTTTGGATGATGGCGACTTAAGCTTATAGAAGTATGTGATATGTGCCTTTTAATGTTCGGGCCTCGCTTCGTGCGAATCTTACAATGCGAAAGCGCCATGCTCATGATGCTAGTTTAGTTTATATGGTTTTTGCTACTCATGTTTAATTTATACTACTGGTCACATTTTACCACTGAATAATTGTCCAGCTATTATTGTCAGTATATAATGAATCACAGAAACATATTCATTTTAAGGGGACACATGGCAATCGATTTTTTAAAAACTCAAGGCGTCCCTGATATTCTTATCTTTGGTGAGTTTAATGCATGAATATGTCATAATAAAGCTTTATTTTAATGAAAGGCAGGCATTGTGTTTTGTCTTCAGAAACCTCGCGGAAAGCGGACATCCGAGTCATGGGTATACTAATATTTTTCTTCTTCTTCCATGGTAAGATCCTGGTTCTTCCAAAGAACGTAATCGGTTCTACGGGGTCATGCATGGCGGGCGAGCTCAGCAGGTGCCACAATTGGTTATTACATTTAAAACCAGTAAAAGAGAATTTTTTAAAACTATGTACATGCACTACATGGAGACTGCTGACTATAGTCTCTGTAGAGCAGGTCTGGTAGACAGCTGACTCTGAACTCCTCTAGGGTGTCTGCAGAGGTGACATGAAGCGATAGTTGGTTCCAGTCCCTGATCGTTCTAGGGAAGAAACTTTTGTGGTATGCCTCATGTGTGGTTCTTTCTTGGAAGAATTTCTGTTGACCTTGGGTACGACTGTCACTTTGTCTGAGGAAGCAGTGCTCAAAGAAAATTATTTTAAGAGACAGGCCCAGGGCTTGTTGCTTCTGAAAATGGACAGGCCCCGATTTGAAATTGACAGGCCCTGATTTGAAATGGACAGGCCCTGATTTAAAATGGAAAGGTCCAATATTTTTTTCTTATTGGAAATGTGTCTTTATTCACTTTTATAGCACACATTAATTTTGTTACGTATGTATTAATCAAGCTCAGAACCTCCTCTGACTATATTTTTCTTTTTGCTACCACTTTATGCTCCCTGGTCAGCGGACTTATTTACCATTTCGTTTAAAATATGTTAGAATAGAATATTACATAGTAATTTATAACCAATGCAAAGGAGAGTACTAGCACTTTTGCCAAACGATAATAATCAGAGCCGACTTGGTGAAACTGGAGCTAAACTTGGAGCCAAATTTTTAATCAGGTTTTATGAGACTATCAGAGCCTCCTCTGGCTATATTTTTTCTTTTTGTCACCACTTTCTCCAAGTAAAAAATTAGGAGCATAGACTAGAATTCATTTAAAAGTAGGATTCCAGGAACTCCTTCCACCTTAAATAATGAATAGAAATATACTTTATACCTGTATTTATACATATACAGTATATTTTTCTTTCCATCAACATGTATTTGTAAAGGACAGTTTTTCTTATTTGATTATGTAAAAAAAAATAAAAAAAAAAATAAATAATAATATATCCGAAATTATGTACCATCCGAACTACTATGACACCGCACTTTCACGGCCCGAACATTTCACAAACATTCAATCGAAATACAATCAATAATGATTTTTTTCCCCATGGATTAGTGTGTTTTTAATGACAAAAACGGTATTTCTTATCACAAAGGAAAGAAAACACAACCCTAATAGCAGAATAATGAGTTTTATGTCAACAATTGTCGACCTCAAAGTTGTGACAAACTGCCGACACGAAGCCAGGCAAAATATTCAAACTTCTTATTGTTTCAATGTGTGTATAACACATTTTAATTACTTTATTGCAAGTGTTTTCACAGTTCACAATACACATGGGAGTATTTTGTCTTGAGGAACTTGAGCTTGAGATCCAGTAAAACTGATTTTTTGGTGTTTTTTTTAAATTTTTTAGACAGGCCCGACGGGCTCCTCGTCTGCAAAATGAGACAGGCCCGGAATGGATTTCGAGGAGCCCCGGGCGTCGGGCTATCCTATTTCTTGAGCACTGGGAAGTTCTCTTTATTGACATCTACAAGTCCATGCTGGATCTTGAAGAGCTTAAAGGGGCAACTGGACTATATAAACCACTAGATGGCGCTGGGGCAAGTTTCTGTATAATTTTATGCATGTTTCAAATCAGGGACCTTTTTTTGAAAAATTTGCAATTGTTACAAACAATTTAGAGTTGAAATTTGGCAGGCATGTAAACAAAATATAGTAAAATAAATTCTGATTTTAAAAAATAAATTATCATCACCACAAACATGCCTTTGAGAAAAAAATCCAACTGTCAGATTCAAAATTTGAATTTGCCGGGGGAGTGGCTTATTGGTGTATTGGGGGTTATGAACTCTCTGTTGTAAACAGAACCACGTGCTAGTGTTTACATTCCTTGCTGAACAGGCTTGTAGCAGGCAATACACCAGAGAATTAATAATGTGAATTGTGATAACATAAGTGAACTGACCTTGATCGGGAGTTAATCCACATGATTTTATTTAATCCTTTAAATGAAAATGAGAATAATAAATTTGCATAAAAACCAATTACTTTGTGTGTTAATAATTTGTTTGTGTTCATAATTCTGTTCTGAGCACACTATTTCCCACCTTTTTACACTGCAATTTTAAATCACAATCACAAAATTTCCCTCGTTTTAGGCTGCTAAATGTTAGCAGTCAGTTTCCATTATCTTGGTAATTATTTGTTGACACTATCTTAATTGCGTGCTGACATAAACATTCCACAACAACATAAGGTCTCTTCTATTTCCAAAGCAACATAAAGTCACTTGTTGTACTTGATATCAGTGAATGTGTTTATGTATCATTGTATGGGTGTGTGTGTGTGTGAAAAATGAGCTTGGTTTCTCAACTTGGAATAAAATATGGAAAATACAAATGAAAATAGAGGAATTAAAAGAAAACGTGATGAACTGAAAAAAGATAGAAAGCAGTTTCCTTCTGATTCGAAAGAAGCTCGGCGAGAGAGAAATTCAAAAACTAAAACTGAAAAAAAATCAGCTAAGAAGTACACTAGTCTATTATTACAAGACTGAAGACGAAGAAAATGAACTTTTCAATAAGATTGACAAAATTAAGTTGTATCTTGGAGAAGGACAATTTAACAAAACTTCAACCTTTTCAGTTTTAAATCAAGTTTGTGACTTTTTCATAACTGCGAATATGCAGTCAGAGGACATAGGCAAGATAACGTATTTGAAGACAAGCATCAAAGCACATATCAGTATTGTCCAACAGAAAATGTTACAGAAGAGGATCTTTTTGTTGGATGCGTATCTTCTGTGCATAAACTGGTGTCGCAGGTTCAGACCCATGCAAGATGCTGCCCCGAAAAACTCCAAGTCACTAACTGCCGGAAATTACAACAGGTTGTTTTGGTGGATATGAAGTGTGGCAGTAAGGAGCATGCACTTTCTTAGACATCTTCTCCGCACTTAGAAAATGGCAAATTATTGGCAAATTTAAAAGTATGCCATGGTTTCTTCACAAGTGGAATGCTACCCAGTCAATTTAACAAGTTCTGCGAGTCTTCTGGAATTGGCTGTACTGGAGACGCATATATGAAAGATCTTACTTCATCATACTCGGAGGTGGTTGACAATGCTGCATCGAAATCATATGACCAGGCTTTATTGGACGAGATAGCAATGTCAGCTGCCATGAGTGAGGAAAACCTGACGGGAATAAATATTTTGACTGATGCACGGCACTGTTGGCGAAAAAATGCAAATGTTTGCATTGGAAATGCTTTACACAAAGTTCTAAAAGTCAGCACAGTATCCAAAGAGGATGATATCTGCTCCCAAAGACACAAACTTATAGGAGTGAAAAGAATATATGCATACTTGGATGAAAAGTCGTATCCAGTTAATGTCCACACACATGATAATAATAACGTGATTTCGAAATTTGTCAGAACTGAGAGAAATCCAACAGAAAATGCCAATGACACTTGGCACACAACCCAGAGCATAGCTAAGTCTGCGAAAAAAATAACAACTGGCACAAAAAAATTAAATGGCATTTCGTGGCACGAGGAACTTTCAGACAAAGCAGCTGCTTTGAAAACCCATGTATTCTTTTCGATGAAGAATTGCAATAATAACTCGATAATTTTGCAGAAAAACATTTTAAATTTTATTGAACATTACCAAGGCAACCATGAAGACTGTTATAACACTGCTCGCTGCAAAACGGACCAAAATTATGAGTGTTCAAAGTTTATCCTAAAAAGTGAAAAATCTATTGAGATTCTTACTAATTACCTAAAATCTATTTCTGTATATATAAAGTAGACCAGTACAGATTACAAAATCATAAACCTCGATTCTTTAGAGCTAAAACAAATGGAGATGTCCGAGATCGCAGTAAACTAAAGCAACAAACAAGTTTACTTATGTACAAAATCACTGCCTAAATGCAATAGCTCAACAAATTAATGCATGCAGCTGTGATCCTGCGAAAATCCTTCTCTTTCAGTTTCGTTTTATTTTTACAAATGTAATCTATTTTCGTGGCGACAGTAAATTTAGTCTAAAAATTAGGCCTACTTTAACCATGAACGCAGAGGATTTATATTTCCTTTAAAGTACCAAACCAAACAGAATTGGAAATCGTATAATACGTCTATATTTACCCTATTTTTACTTTAAAATTTGTCTTTGTAATGTAATCATCCAGCGATACGTCCATTTTCAGGATTTGTGCTTGGGTCAGGAATAATTCATCATTGTCCGCGGCATCATCGTCACTCGCAATATTTGAAAAAGACACAGACAGAACACAGCCAGGACATTATCTGTCTGATCCTGTCTTATATATATATTTAGCTAATTAAGATATTTATTAATAAATGAATCCTTGTAGAACAGTTTGCTTTAATGTGATCTCCATAATGACCATTAATGAATCGCGTCACAGATCACCGGCATATTAATAAATGGTTTGTTATTATGTCTGCGCAAAGACCTAATAAGTCTGTGATCCAGTATCTGATGAAAACATATTTCTAAAACAAGACCGATATTCAATGTCAGTAAAAAGATATCACATTAAAACAAACCATTTTCCTAATTCTGAAGTGCGTGGTCCATTGATTCAGCGTCGGACTTCAGATCGAAAGGTCGTGGGTTCGATCTTCGTCATGGCCATGTTGTTGTTGTTGTTGTTGTAATATTCTTCACCGCCAGAAATGGCGAACCCCAGCAGTGGTACTGCTAGGTTACTTCTTCTGTATCTAATATCACTGTACACGTATATCCACCACCACTGAATAGTCTATGTTATTTATCCTTGAGCAATATAATTAACCCACATTGCTTATTACTTGTTCTACACAGGAAACCTGCATATATGTCTCGAAAGGGGGTGTTGCAGTATCAATATACAATGACTATATACTGGCATGGATATACAGGTACATCTATGATACTGGCATGATCATGCTTGGTCTCCAGAAACATGTTTGAGCATTAGAAAGACCATTGTTATCTCCGATTTAGCTAACGTTACATGTGAAGTTACGCATTGCAGTATTTTAGGTCCTCTTTTGTGTTTAAGTTTTGTGAAAGATATAGAGTTAAAGCATAGACAAACTTCATTATAAGCAGAAGAAAGTGATTCTTTTATTTTCTCATAGTGAATGCATCATAGTGATCACATTTTATTATCTCCAAAACAAGCTTCCAAAGACTGGTCAAGATCAATGAAAAATGACGGAACCAGAGTGCTAGCGAAGCATAACATTGCATGTTTCAATAAATCAAGGACCATAACTATGTTTTTACTAATATGGTCTGTATAGTTTTCAAACTTGTCTACGCTTTCATCAATATCCCCAATCATCAATATCACCAATCTGGCCAAGTTTGGTAAAGATCAAACTCAAAATGAAGATGCTGGAGTGTTCAAGACAGGATATGGATTACCAAGGGCCACAATTCTAGTGTTACTATTATGATCTGGTTGCTTTTCAAACTTGTCCAAGCTTTCATAAATATCAACAATCTGGTCATGTTTGGTACATATTCAATACAAAATAAAGGTGCTAGAGTGTTCACAAGGCAGACTTTGGAATTTTTCATTCAAACACGGGCCATAACCTTGGTTATTTTAGCCCGACCTAGAAGGTTTTCGAACTTTTCCAAGCTTTTATTGATATCAAAAATATGTCTAAGATTGGTAGAGATCAAATACAAAATGAATTTCCTAGACTGTTCACAATGCAGAATATGGCATTTTTCAATAAATCAATAGCCATAACTCTAGTTTTATTAACCCGATATTGCAGGTTTATATTGATATAAAGACACTGGCAAAGTTTGGTTAAGAAGATATAATTTTTGGGTCTAGTGGATATGACAAAGTTCTAAATAAACTAATTTTACATGCAAAATACTTCATATATAAACGTAAGTTAGATGGAAGATTACCATTGTTCGGACATTTCAAACCAGTTTTGTTTTAAAAATTAAGAGTTACACTGTGCAATACATCTATCTTGTTTCATCTATCTTGTTCCTTCTTCTTGTTTTTTGTTTTGTCTTTTTTTGTAAAAGGAAAATCCCATGAAATCTGTAATAACTGTTAAATTATGTTCCCCGCTGTTCGCACTGAATATGGAAGAAGCACACCACCATAGAAATATCTTGTCTTTTCTTTATATATTTAGTGGATAACACCATTTTTGTTTCACGGTCAACTGTTGAAAAACTCAGCAGAGATGGTATGTGGATCTTGAATAAAAACTGAAACACTCATAGTTGATTATGTTAGCATTGTATTTATCTACGTTAAACAATTCTTTATATAAGATATATATGCTGGGTTTTGAAAAAAATAAATTCTTTACAATTATCAATCAAGGCGTATTAAAGTAACAAAATAAATATTTTGACAATTTTGTAAATGTCAAGATTTAAAGGGACACACAGCAATATGGTGTATTTGTAAATAAAATTCTTTTGAAAGACCCTCAGATTGCAGAGAGCCCCTTTCATCAAAATTGTATTTTAAATCTTCTTTTGAATATTGTAAAGAAATATAAAAAAAACTCCCCAATATTTTGAAAACTGTTTATATATAATAAATATTATGCATATTACATCTATATCTGTACGGTTTGTTGAGGGGTGGCCCACCCAGACCCTCACAGCCCTATTACGGGGTGAATAAATGGATTACCATTAATTTGGTGATCGAAATTTAAAAAAAAATGTTGAAAAACTCAGCAGAGATGGTATGTGGATCTTTTATAAAAACTGAAACACTCATTATTAGTTGATTATGTTAGCATTGTATTTATCTACGTTAAACAATTCTTTATACAAGATATATATGCCGGGTTTTTATTTATTTTTTATTTCTTTACAATTATCAATGAAGGCGTATTAAAGTATTTTGACAATTTTGTAAATGTCAAGATTTAAAGGGACACACAGCAATATGGCGTATTTGTAAATAAAATTCTTTTGAAAGATCCTCAGATTGCAGAAAGCCCCTTTCATCAAAATTGAAATTTTAAATCTTCTTTTGAATATTGTAAAGAAATATAAAAAAAACTCCCCATTTATATAATTTCTAATCAAGATATGCATTTTTTTCTTAATATTTTGAAAACTGTTTATATATAATAAATATTATGCATATTAAGGCTATATCTGTACGGTTTGTTGAGGGGTGGCCCACCCCGACCCTCACAGACCTATTACGGGGTGAATAAATGGATTACCATTAATTTGGTGATCGAAATTTAAAAAAAAGAAGTTTGGTTAAGATTAACTTAAAACTGAAGTCCCTATCGTGTTCATAAGACAAACGGTATAGGACGACGGACTGACAACGGAATGGACGGACGACGGACAACACATCATCCAAACAGACCTGTACAAGCTTGAAAGATATGACATGTGTGTCTTGGTGAGAAAACAAGATTATACTGTCATCAGCATATAGAATAAGTCTGCAATCAACATCTACACTAATTACACAAAACAAAACAATGTCATAACGGTCATAACACGATGCCTTATTTTATATGAGTTGAATATGGCATAAAATAGTAAGTATAGAATATTCCCATCTGTTTAAGCTTTCCTGTCAGCTGTATCAAAGGCCTTTCGTAAATCAAACATAAACATCTCCCTGCATACTCCTTTGGCGTTTAACATTGCCCCTGGTATGATATACACTAAACCAAATTGCTAAATACCTACCTAAGAATACGTCAATAATATTCTCATTGTTTTTTTCTGTATTTTGAGCTTGATTAGAGATACGGTTAAACTGCAAAATAGCGAGTGTAAATCGTCTGCTCTGACTGCATGAACATATTTTAAAACTTTTAAGTCAATGTGTTTTCTTAGAAATAAGTTATAACACTTATACAACTGGGTATATAGGATTTTATTAAGTACTTCGAATTAGTGAAGCTTTCGATGTTCCTAATTCTAAAATATGCCAGTTAAAATTATTTTGACATCATGTTTTACTAGCATTACCACTACAAATGCGTTTGCAAAAGAAATTTTTGAAATATTTAATGTTAACGCTGAATTATAGTTACTTGAATTTCAAACAATATTCAATTTAAAGGGAGGTAATTTAAGATTATCCATATTTCATTTTTTTTATAGACGGAGAATCTGCGATAAATGGGTCAAATTTTTATGTTTTTTTCTATTATTTCATACCAATTGTAAGAATTTTATATCTTTAAGCGATCTTTGACTAATATTATGTGTTTTATCAGCAGCACATTTCATGTTTTCATATAAATGGTGGGTAACTCTTAAAAGATGTAACAATTTAAACAAAAAATCAATGTATTACAAACTATGGGTCAAAACAAAATACTTATCACATATCTGTTCTAAAATATATTTAAAATAAGAAAATTAGTTAAGATACAAAAGTGAGTAATTAGGAATTTTGTTCAGTGTATAAGATGATAACACATATGCATAATGCCTGTTTAGTAAGAGCTCCTGAAACTAGACTGTAACGCATACAGCAAATTATTCTCAACTAAAACCTCCCAACTGTGCAAAAACAGCATTTTTCCTGCTAAAAATGTGGACACAATACTTGAAAAGCTCACACTACTATAGCGGGCAACCTCCAGATTTCTATTTTTCTCATATAGAGGTTCAGCTCTAGCAATTATGTTGTCTGGCACAATAATCTCTAAAACTGACATGTTTGCATTAAATATTTGGAAATTGTATATAACATCTGCACTATATTTTAAACATCCGCCTAGAAGTTCATCTAAACCAGTACTTTTACTAATATTAAGATTTTTTTCAATTCTTTAAAAACAAAAGATTCAGCTGAGACTTGCTTCAAATGGAACTTAATATTATCTAGATATCTCATACACATCTAATAACCTAGAAAAAACTATAAACTAAGTCAAATAATGTTCTAGCATGAGGATTATATAGTTTTAGTTAAGCTGCAATATTGGTAAAAATATTGTGAACATGATTTTAATATTTATTTTACGGAGACAGTTTTTACCTTCAATATTAAGTGCTATATGTTATCAGTAACTTCTTATGGGGTCTATGTTTCTCAACATATTCGTTTTTCTAGAGTTTGTAGTCGTGTTGAGGACTTTATTATTCGTAATGTAGTCGTGTTGAGGACTTTATTATTCGTAATGTAGTCGTGTTGAGGACTTTAATATTCGTAATGTAGTCGTGTTGAGGACTTTAATATTCGTAATGTAGTCGTGTTGAGGACTTTAATATTCGTAATGTAGTCGTGTTGAGGACTTTAATATTCGTAATGTAGTCGTGTTGAGGACTTTAATATTCGTAATGTAGTCGTGTTGAGGACTTTAATATTGAATATGTGTATATTAACTAAAAAGATTATCGTTAACCTGATCTACTTTTATAAAATCTAAAAGCAATTTAAGAACTCTTCTGCGACAAGGACTATCACAACCTGACTTCTATGGTGATGTGATTTATAAACTTCGTAAGATCCTTGGTCATAATCTCTTTTATACAATCTTTATTACACTTGTTAACAAGTTTATCAAAAGAGGTTATGACCCTATCATTTTGCAACACTGCATGTTTAGTGGTCGACCCAATTACAGTTCGCCACTTTGCTTTTCTGTTTGATTGTGCGATGAGTGCATGGACAGATTGTGGATCCTATGACGTCTACCTAAATCCTTATAGGACGGTAGCGTTTGATGTTTGTCTTTAATCTTGTATTGTCGTACACCTAACGGTGTGTTCTCTTGTTGCTCTGGCTTCTGCCAAGTCACAGAGTACTTCTTTGTGGCTTTCTGTGCTGCTTTTTTAAAATATTACATATACATGGTCATTTATGTGTTTTACTTATTTTGCCTATTAAAGAAACTAGCTCGCCAAGTAACGGCAAATTACACTACAAAACCATTCATTAAAACTCTAACCATGCGGTTAGGTCATACAATAATGTATATGTGCCGATATAAAGTCTAGTTTTCATTCGCGGGTTCGTACAATACCCGTGAATGAATATGCGTAAAATGATTTATGAGTTGGTAACTCTTAATTCGACGCTTCGGTTTTGGGGTTTGGTCTGGCTGGTTAAAACGTTTATATTGTGTCTTTAGAGTTTGGATTCTCAAAATATTACAGTTATATTTATAGGTTATTTAACAGTGTTCTGTACAATACGGATATATATTTGGACGAGTACACAGCTTGGAAAATCATATTGGACGAGCCGCTAGGCGAGTCCAATATGATTTTCCAAGCTGTGTACGAGTCCAAATATATTCCGTATTGTACAGAACACTGTTAAATGATCTTTTTATTCTATACCTAATTTATACGTCCAATCGTATAAATGAATGACAATAATGATCCGGTGACAACAGGAGCTTTATCGTAACGCTTTATCTAGAGCGCCTGTCGATTCAGACTTTCATTCGGAACCTTTTCACGCGCTTCGGTCTTTATCATAGGTTTAACATGGGACCTGTGAATCGTACAATACGAAAAGAATACGGGTTATTTTGTACGCGCGTGCGTCCCGATACGGGAATATATTGTACGGTCACGTGATTCGAATGAGCGTCTACGATTGGACGTATAAATTAGGTATAGAATAAATATATATACCTCATCGTCGGTAAATTTAGAAACGGTGTATATCTGTTGTGAAATTGGTCTGTTGATGGCGGGGTAGGGACTTTAATGCTGTTAGAGAGTATAACCTGGCGGGGATATCTTTATGTACACTGTCCCGTTTATTGAGATGACAATAGGGAAAGAGGTTTAGAACCTGGTTTAAACCCCAGATGCCCTTTTACCACTGACAGTTCCAAGACGGTAGCCTTATTGTCGACCCTTTTTTGTTTGTGATGTCATATCTTGCCTTTTATTCATCTTTATAGTTGTTCTTTGTTTCTGTGTGTGTTTGTGGTTCACTGTCGTCCTTGAATGCTTCTTTTTCCTGTTCGGTTTTTATATATACTTTTTATGATAAATTACAAACATAAGCTATGTTACAGAATTGATAATAAACATACCTAATAATAAACAGATAGGAAACTTCCTATTTGAATCAGTAAAGAAGTCAAGATATCTTCACTCTCTCCGAGCTAGATAGGGATTAATTCGATCATTGACTGTAGCAACACGACTGGCTGGTCGGTGGTCTGACCTGAAGATAACCTAATTCCGGGCAAATCTACTTGCCGTATATACCGAAAGTTTCCCCATTAACATTCTTGAGGAAATATAGAGATTGTTTAGCTTTAACCGCAATGGTGTTTAGCTTTAACCGCAATCGTGGAATACGTCAAACGCACATTATTTCCACTTTTAAATGGTATCCATGTACTTATTTATATTCCTACTATTGTGAAGCATCATTAAAATAATAGTATTTTGAAAGAAAATATCTACATGAAATCAGTCATATTCTTGAGGAAATACGCCTTATTTATAGAGATTGTTTAGCTTTAACCGTAATTTGTGGAATACAACTATTCACTTTTAAGTGGTATCCAGTTATCCGTTCATTGTGAAGCATCATTAAAATAATGATATTTTGAAAGAAAATATTTACACAGAAAAGACATCTCCACTTTTCAAAGGCGTATCTATTCATTGTTTGTTATCGTCGTCACTTGAATTAATGATGCTACTGAGCCGCTAAAATGATATAGTCATAAAACTATTGACTTTCACGTCCTTCATTGTCAAGTGAAATAAAAGCTACGATGGAGATAAGAAACATGTCTAATGGACTTGGCTGAAGAACTCAATGTAGGAAATATAACTTCTAAAATTACGCGCTATGCTTAAAGGGACACTCGGCAATCTTGATTTGTTTTTATCAAACTCGCGTTGTTCGGTTAGTTTTTCTACATGACATGCATTTACCGATGATAGAATAAGATAAATAAATATTTTTACGTATATGCAAGCAGGTTTAAAGTCAAAATGATACTGAATTGAATTGAATTGGGGTTTTAAGGCATACCAACACATGAAAGGTTATATGGCGCCTAACAGGAATGAATGCCATGTCAGGCTCATCCTCCATGCACATCGAGATAAAATATGGAGAACGGACCTAGAACCTTCTCACCCTGAACTTCAGAGTTGCTGAAAATTCTATTGTAGTCACTCCATTTACGCTGGAGCCACGTTATAGTTTTTCTGCCACTGCTCTAGTGATATGAGCGAGATGGCACCTGAAACAATGCAGGGATCATGATGAAGACCTTTAATGAGCATGAACAAAAAATGATAAAATGAACATGAATTTGGGGGGTTCTACCCCTCTGCCTTCCCCTCCAACGGGATCTGCAGTGGCCCTATTCTTTGCCCCGTAACCAAACGGGTCGCCAGGAACCACACGGGGCCAAAATGATACTGAATTAATAAATCGGGCGGATACATTTAATACTTGATAATAACCTCAAGATTGCCGTATGTCCCTTTAAATCTGGATCCGATTTCTAATTTTATGTTTTGCAAAAAGTTACGTAAACCACCATTCATACAAACCAATTTTATTTATGTATGCGTATTGCTACACTATAAAGTGTTTGGATCCTAGAGTCTAATAACTCAACACCAGACAGTGTTTCATATTTTATACACTGAATAAGGATTAAATCAGGTAAACGACCGAAAACACATTTCTGGCCGGACAAGACAAATTATCCACCGCCATTATGATGATGACAGCACCATCATCTTTGACAACGTTGGCATTACGCATCGATCGTCGTCGTCGCTAGGCGATTAACCTTTCACCTCTCCAATTGTTTTAGTTGCGCATCATCGTCAGTCAATAAATGTAATTAAGACGGCACGCAATCCTACATAAATTCGATTGTACCTGATGTATAATTGATAACGACAAGATATAAATACAAAGAAACAAGTGTAATTGAGACATCTCCGTCTTCTGGATTTCCTTTTTACATTGACATTGGTGTGCGGGAATTCAACATAACGCGGGGTGAGGTGAAAATAATTGTTTTTTAAGAGCACGGATTTAAATTAGAATTGGACTTAACGTAGTGGAATAATTCCAGAAGCAGACGACCAGTGACGCTGAGTTTCTTTAATTATTTAATTAATATATACGTAATGTGCGTACTGAAGTACCTATAATGACATTTATAGGTATAAATCGCTTCGAACTCGTCTAGATAGCACGTACATTAATCGTCTAAATCCATCGCTCCATCACTGTGAAGTCATACAGAAAGCTGTACCGCTATACTCGTCTAAATCCATCCATCCAGAATGGCTGTGACGTTACTCGTCTAAATCCATACATCCAGAATGGCTGTACCGCTATACTCGTCTAAATCCATCCATCCAGAATGGCTGTGACGCTACTCGTCTAAATCCATTCATCCAGAATGGATGTG
This sequence comes from Cyrtodaria siliqua, assembly GCA_037043455.1. Classification (NCBI taxonomy): domain Eukaryota; kingdom Metazoa; phylum Mollusca; class Bivalvia; order Adapedonta; family Hiatellidae; genus Cyrtodaria; species Cyrtodaria siliqua. The sequence continues at coordinate 4,108 of JAWPHD010006635.1, read as the reverse complement.
ACGCTACTCGTCTAAATCCATCCATCTAGAAAGTATGTGATGCTAAATCTATCAATGCGAAGTCACCCAGAAAGGCTATACACACGGCTACTCGTCTAAATTTATCACTGCGAAGTCAACCAGAAAGACTGTTTCGCAGTAACTCGTCTAAATCCATCACTGCGAAGTCACCAATGTTTAGCTTGTCAGTACCTTTGCAATGGAATCGACTACACCTAAGAAGTTTATGCGAATGGCTGACACGCTGAAATCAAAAGGCTACAGTATTGGGCATGATATAGGCGAAGGTACTTACGCAAAAGTTCGAACTGCAGAAAGAAATTCGGATGGTGAAATGTGTGCTGTGAAAATTGTTGACAGATTGAAAGTCAGAAAAGACTATCTTAATAAATTCATGCCAAGAGAATTAGAGCTTGTGTTGAGACTAAAACACAAAAATGTCATATGTACGTTCGAAATAATTCAAAGTGAGGAATTTGTATTTCAAATAATGCAATACGCCGAAAACGGTGACGTGTTATATATGATACAGCGGTGTGGGTTTATCCCGGAAGAAAAGTCAAAAAGAATATTTAGGGACATGTCAAGGGGAATTCAATACCTGCATGATATGAATGTTGCTCACAGAGATTTGAAATGTGAAAATATTTTAATTTTGAAAGACAATTCCGCCGCCGTTAGTGACTTTGGCTTTGCTCGTTGTTTCGATATCGGCATAACAAATATCTTCTGCGAAACGTTTTGTGGAAGTACTGCGTACGCTTCACCGGAAGTACTACGGGGAATTCCATATAATCCCAAAATGGATGATATATGGGGTATGGGTTGTATCTTATTTACAATGTTATGTGGAACAATGCCATTCGATGATTTTAATGTCACTAGAATGGTTCAGAAACAAATGGGACGTGATTTTGTTTTCCCTTCAAGAGTTGCTGAGAAAATAAGTGAACAATGTAAATTGTTCGTTTTCCAAATTCTGGAACCGGATATACACAAACGATTGACGATTGATGCGGTGTTAACCTCTGATTGGTTAAAATAGGAACATGAATATTTTCTTTAAGAATATATTTACTCTTTCCGTCTATAAAAACGAAACAAACAGTTATTTTTAAAATTGTGATTGTTTTTACTTAATTCATTGTGTTCCAATATACTTTTAAGTTTGCTAAGCACAACCATTAATCTGTTCGCCTTTACCCCAAATACCGCGCGAAACTGTAATTTGTAGGGTAACATGCAAACATACACAAGAAAATTATTTTTAATAACTTTTTGACAATAAAATAATGACTTTCACATAAATTAACCCTAAAGCAAAATGTAATTGTTGAGTTTTATGCTGTTGGTAAAATAGCCACAGTAAAATGTTGAATTAAAATATTGGTGCTTAGCAAACTTTTAGTGGTATATTAATATATGAGCTTTATTTGATTTAAAACACCTGTCCAGCAACAAAATCAACATTAACACAGACTGTCATAAAAAAATCATGTAAATACAAACGTAAACACCAGAAGGAAATGAGACCGGCCAGTCTAACATATACTGAAAGAAATACGTTTAGCAAGTAAATAACATGGTAAATCCCATTGAGCAGATTCAAGGCTATGTGCTTCAGCCGCCATTAACACTATTATAATTAACATAATTAACAAGTATATGCAGGACATTATTTTTAAACGATATCTGCGAAAAAGGTAACAACATGTTTTAATTTACCTGCTTTACAGAAATTATAATTTCGTTCTTATTTCAATATAAATGGAGAACAATTTAAAACATATTTTTGTTTATAATTTCATTATAATGACAAGGTTAATGTCAATTGTTTTGGCGTTTTTTATCACTCGAAACCCAGAATAGTTATTTAGTAAAGTTTTACCCTGTTCTTGATAATATTCTTATTTTTAATGTGAAAAATGTAGTTTTGTATAAATGGGAGATAACTCTGATACTTACTTTGAATCACACAGAATAAGTGAAAATCAAGAACACCTTCTGACATGCCAAAGTTATATCAAATGCATTAAACATTCAGTTTCTTTAAGCTAGATATGCAAAAGACTTTGCAAAACTTATTTCTTTCAGTATATGAAGGTCCTCGAAACACTTTATTATTATTATTATTGTTGTTGTTGTTAGTGTTATTATTATTATTATTATTATTATTATTATTAAATTGGTTGTTTCTACATGAGTAGACATACACATATAAATGATAAGTAATACTAGAGGGTTGCTTTACTAATTAAAACTGATTATATAAAATGAGGATATAAATACCCTTTCAAGAACAATTAAGAAATAATTCGCAACTTTTCGTCGCTTATGCGGTTTTGAACAGGTAGTGAATGGCGCGTTAATTAAATGTGTTATTCACCACCGACGTTTAAAACCGCATGAACTCCGAAAATTTGCTGAACAATTATTTCATTTACATACTCTTTCCGTTATTATAGTACCAACAATAACGTGCCTTGGGAGAAAGATAATGATAAACAATGGCAAGAGCGACAACTACTGTCAGTGTATTTTCAGACAGTGGTATTGCCTCGCAAATTGTCGGCGTTTATGCGGCTTTGAACACCGGTAGTATGTGTCAATGTCCACGGAGCATGTTAGCCGAAGTTTACGAATATCTATCATAACCTGCTTTTTTGTGACGTAATTTACTTTTTTGTGACGTAATTTACAAACTTGGTCATGATCATGTTCATACACACTTTACTAAACTTGTTAAACAGTTCACCAAAAGAGGTTATCACCCTATCATTTTGCAACGCACTGCATGTATAGAGAGGTTGACCCATTTACAGTTCTCCACTACGTTTTCCCATTTTATTGCGCTATAACCCGACACCTATGATCCTCCACTACGTTACCCCCTTTATTGTACGATAACCCGACCACTATTTTCCTATGATCCTCCACTACGTTTCCCCCTTTTATTGTACGATAACCCGACCACTATGAACCTCCACTACGTTTTCCCTTTGTGCGATAACCCGTTACCCATGATCCTCCACTTCGTTTTCCCCTTGTATTGTGAGATAACCCGACATCTTTGATCCTCCACTACGTTTTCCCCTTTTATTGTGCAACAAACCGACACCTATGATCCTCCACTACGTTTTCCCCTTGTATTGTGCGATAACCCGGCCCCTATGATCCTCCATTACGTTTCCCCCTTTTATTGTGCAACAACCCGACCACTATGATCCTCCACTACGTTTTCCCCTTTTAATGTGCGATAACCCGACACCTATGATCCTCCACTACGTTTCCCCCTTGTATTGTGCGATAACCCGGCCCCTATGATCCTCCATTACGTTTCCCCCTTTTATTGTGCAACAACCCGACCCCTATGATCCTCCACTACGTTTTCCCCTTTTAATGTGCGATAACCCGACCCTTATGATCCTCCATTACGTTTTCCCCATGTATTGTGCGATAACCCGGCCCCTATGATCCTCCACTACGTTTTCCCCTTTTAATGTGCGATAACCCGACCCCTATGATCCTCCATTACGTTTTCCCCTTGTATTGTGCGATAACCCGGCCCCTATGATCCTCCACTACGTTTTCCCCTTGTATTGTGCGATAACCCGGCCCCTATGATCCTCCACTACGTTTTCCCCTTGTATTGTGCGATAACCCGGCCCCTACGATCCTCCACTACGTTTCCCCCTTGTATTTTGCGATAACCCAACATCTTTGATCCTCCACTACGTTTTCCCCTTTTATTGTGCAACAACCCGACCCCTATGATCCTCCACTACGTTTTCCCCTTTTAATGTGCGATAGCCCGGCCCCTATGATCCTGAAAAGGGATAGTTATGTTTTTCTGCAATCTTTTTTGTCGCGGCCTTTATTCTCTTGTTGCTCTGTCTTCTGCCGAGTGTTTGAGTACTTGCACTGTGGCTTTCTATGCTGTTTTTGTTTTGTTTTATCTTCATTTATATACACGATCATCGATGTGTTCTAGTAATGCTGGCTAGTCTGTTAGAGGACAGGCTACAGCATGGTGGAGATCTTTTTATTTACACTGTCGCGGTTAATTGGGATGACAATTGGGTAAGAGTGATGATTGGTGCACCCTAGA